>JASSRZ010034289.1:0-17256 GCA_032164315.1 Malacoctenus gilli | reverse complement strand
TGTGTGTTGAGGGGGGGGGGGGTTGGATAAGGAAGAGGAATGTGGTGGGGAAAGGAGCTGACCTGGTGGAGACGGGGACAAAGCGTGCCTCTGTCTCCTCTCCAAACACACCTCTACACATTTCACTGATCCAGTGGGGAAATATTTGTCTTCATGGCGGAAGGGCCGCTCCAAAGACTGCAAGTCCCGCCCATATGTTTATTCTGAGTCTGTGGGCCTTGCTCACATCCACCTGGGTGCAACCAAGAACTAAATTGGTAATTTGTGTGACTGGCTGCCACATAGCACCAAGAAAAGCCTGTTTGTTAGAACGAGTCAGATATTGTTGCCACACCTCACTTTAAAGAAGAACTGAGGCTGTTGCCACTGATCTGGATCTAGGACCACACTCAAGTATTCTGGATGAGGAGTGAAGGGCTCTCTGTAAAGCTTCTCTTTAAACTCCCTCAGAATGATGGAGAAACTTTTTTTTTTTGTCTGGCATTGCTGGCCCGTCCAGTCCAAGCAGCTTCTGACAATGACTGCTGAGGAGTGGTGGCACAACCACTAAGTGGCTTGGCTCTTACGCTGTGAGTCGGTGGGTAGCGATAGCCTGACTCTGCCCGCAGTCATCAGATGAGGTCTTGAGAGTACTGAAACTACAGATTTCGCAATCATGCAGAAAAATGGGAACGCTGAGAGGGTTTCTTTTTGTCTGCTGATGAGCTGTTTTGTCATTTACTTGATGATTCTGACAGTAAAGGGGAACATTTACTGCTCGTTCAACAAGAATGCCAAAGAAGCAGGATGGTCAAAAAAGAAAGTCCCAAAAAAAGAAGTCCCAAAAGGCTTTTTTAGGTTGGCTCCATGTGCTGCACTCAGACAGGATGAGGTGTCTCTGCTGTGTTTTACACCGTAAACTGCACCACCTGAAATCCTCCAAGCACTGGCATCACCAGGATTGAAATGACAAGAAGAAGAAGGATTATGTCGCAATCATCCATGTGACCCCTTGTTGGAATGGCTGAGAAGTAACATGAGTGTGTTACAGTCTTTCCCAAGTCCCAAAGGACAAATGTCCTCAAGCTTACAGGACCGAAAATGGAATCTTTATTTACAGTGACAAAGACACCCCCCCCCCCCGATACACACACACGCACGCATGCATGTATGCATGCACACCTGCCCTCCATTAATCTGGGTTCATTTGAGTTTCCATGTTTGCTTGTGCTTGCACTAAGTTGCAAAAACAGCTAAGAGCACATATATACATGGGTGAATCCTGGATTGCGTTGGTTACTTTTGCAGTCTGCACCACAGAAAACCGAATGTTTTCCAACTAAGATACAATCAGGAATGAAGAGCAGCTGGATTTGGGGCAGTATTGTGAACAAAGCATCACACATAGCCAAACAGGATCAGAACCTACCAACAATCTGATCATGTGCGTCGCCTGTGACACATCAGTAGTGCAGCTCTGTTACTGCACTTCCATGGCGGGATGCTGAAAAGGTCTCTTCAATCAGACTCCTTCAGGCTCAGTTCACCCCAAAGCATTAGGTTCATTTTACCCCACAGTTACCTCTTTTAAACCAACAAAATAGTTTTGCATTTCCGGTTCATCTTTAGCAAATGGTTTGCATGGTTTAATTTGTTGGCAACTCATCAACATTATAGGCATACATTTTAAGATAACATTTTTGTAAAGGACAAAAACTTACCACATTAGAAGGGTCTTCTGTCAGTCACAGGGACAGTCAATTGGAGAGTGAAAACTGCTAATAGAACAAATGTCACCGGACAAGAAATGTGTCTTGTTGCCTGGATACAGGGGATGGCTCAGCTTCCCCACTGCCTCATCTTCCCTACTCTGTCCTATGAAGGGGAGGATTTTTTTTCCTAACATTTGACAGTTCTATTTTATTCACACTTGACTTTGGTCATGATATCAGGGCCTGCTTGAGTTGATTGTTACTGTTACTGATCTCCAACTGTTTCCATTTTGGAGTAGCCTCAAAGTGTGATGGAGAGATACAAATGTACTGAACCACTGGACCACAGCCAGTTAGCATCAGGCTTGCATATATCATGGAAGTAGTGCATCCACCAAGTGGTTTTTAGCTTAGCCATAGCCTCACGCTAAAGGGATGCATGTCCCCGTCCAATCATAATTCAGCCCACCAGATCTCCGCCTCGTGACTGGAGTATGAATAAAATGGAAGAATATATTCCCAGCATGCTTCTGTTTATCTATTGACCTCAATGCAGCGTATCAGAAACAGATGGGTGACATCAAGGATACCACACCCATGTTTCATACAGCCTGTGGTAGGAACTGCAGACAGGTATGAGGTGTGTGACTGAGGATGTTCACTTTTCTTCTGGTGTTTTGGTGAAAACTGGATGCATAAGCACAGAGCAAAGACAGCTTCAGGCAGCTGACTGGCACACCCTGTGATTTTGAGTGCAGGCTGGCTGGGTTTTAACAGGTTGATGGGGCCCATGGCTTACTCCCATGAAGCACTTTAGCACGAATGTTCAGTTCCTTTTCATTTAACTGAACCAAACTAACTGAACTGATTTTCTTGTCTTTTAAGTTCATTGTACTCATTGAAGATGAGAGTTACATAAATGAAGGCGTTCACACCAGGCCACACGTTCTCACGCTGTCACAAATAAAACTGATGAAATATTGCTGAATATTCGACGTTGAAACCATGACTGCCTTTTTGAATTATGGGACATTGTGGTGGTCACATCCACCTAATCCTGTCCTCCTACTGGGTGGCCATATACCAGCCATTGTGCCAGCAATGAATGGCAGAAGACTCACAACAGTACAGCTGCCGCTGGTTGGCACAGGCGGAGAGGATATCCGACAGTACAGGACACAATATTTTGTATTTGTTTTTGCTTTCAGCAAAGCTGAATAGTGGTTACAGGAGTAATCCCAGTCCACTGCTCGACCTCTCTGCCTGGAGCAACAGAGCAGGTAAGTGTGCCTGTTTGAGAACAATGAACGGGTTAAATATGTCAGGCGTGGGGAGGGGCCATGGATCAGTTAGCCTCTGGCAGCTGGTAAAACCACTGAGGGAAACCAGTCAACCTCCACAGCAGCAGAGTCAGGAGCTACAGCCAAATAAGCTATTTGGTGTTTGCACAACTCTCATACTCAGCTCCCCTGCTCATTCCAAAAATGCATGGTCATTACAAAATTGGCACCATTTAAAAGGGCAATAAACAGGTGATCCTGATGGGATACAGTTTATTGCCAAGAAGCAGTCTTATAACAAAGATGGAATCTACCAAACAAAAATCCCTTGTGCTTATTTCGGTGTGATCACTATAATACTGAAAAGGTCAAAATTATGGAAAAAACATCTCAAAACAGTAGAGTTCATCAAACACATGTAGTATTCAGGTGGAATCATCTGGCGATCTTTTTATGAAACTTTTGCCCCTCACCATACTCTCTCATGTTTAGGAGCTTTATATACTGTTGATCTGTGAAGCTGCAGTGTCTGACTCTTGTTCTGTACCTGCGTTTCCTTTCTCTAACAGTTACGACATCTCCAGCTTTGTCATCATTGTTTTAATGGGCTCTGTGGGAAACCACAAATATTTCAGGCATCCCTGTTTGATAAGAGGAAATTTTACATAAATGTGTTACGAAAACTGGCAGTGAGAGCATTGTATGTAACTTCCCCTGTGGGAAAGCCTTTCTGCACCACCCAACATAATTACCCATGCAGATGGGTGGGGCGGGCATGCTGTACTGGTTTTGGGACAGTGAGTGCTTTGCATTTAAATTAACTGAAATCTGGCACAATGTCATCACCTAAAAAAGTGTTACAAAACAAAAATAAATAAACCTAAAAAGGAATATGATAAGGTGGCTCTTTCCTTTATCTAGATTGATTGAAGTTTCCAATGTTTGTAGGAGGTGTGATAGTCCAGGTGACACAAATGAAGGCAGAATGTTTTCACCTCATGATTTTATACCACTAACGTCTCACGATGTTCCAGGCGGAGGGACGCCTGAAACAAAAGTTGTTCTTGCCCCCGACATGTCGCTCAGCTGCCACTCTTCACATCCCTTATCACACAGCTCCTGTGCAATACCCAGTGAACATACTGTATATAGAGCGGGTTAACAGAGCTAGGCACCAGATCAGGCCACACTTTATCCCTCAAAGCTCAGTTTATGGATTTTGTGAATGGTTCAGTGGGGATTTCCAACCACAGATCAGAACTGCCGCAGCCCCATTCCAACTCTGAGCTGAGAGATTATGTGATTAGGTAAAGAAGTTGTATCAATGATGCTGCAGAGAATCATGGGCATTTGTTGTTTCAGGAAACTTCCTTGTGTACATTTAGTTTCTATGAATGTACTTCGCGATGCATGATAGATTACTTGTTGAAGACACACTCCTTGGTGAGCACATGGCAATTTTAATTTCAGTGTCGCACAGTTTTAGTTGCACATTTTCAGGGATGATAGGGCAAACCTGGCAGCTTCAATTTTTTTACAAGTAAGATGCAAGCGCTTGAGACCCCAAACCTGCCTCTCTTTCTTTATTAACAATCAAGTTTAAACCTAGTTTTAAACATTTCTCAGCAAGCTTGTTCCCAGCACCTGACACAGTGATGCAGTGACATTGCATGAAGGTGTCTCCAAGGTGTTCCAGAGAAGCCAGGGTGTTTTTCTCTTGCTTGGCCTCGTTTTTCAGCCTCTGACCAAAGGGCCTATGTCCCCGAATTATCCTTACTCTCCTTACTTGAGCCCTCTAACACTGTGTCCTGGACATTCATGCAATGTCTGTCAGACATCTTCTGGTCTGAGTTGACCACATGTGCATACCTGCGGTCCACATGTGCAGTGACACAATTTAGTTCTTTTTTCCTCTTTTTGTTTCTCATTATTAAATTTCACCTTTATCAATGTGAATTTGGTTCATTTGTTTTTATTTGTATTTAATTTCTCAGCTGTCTCTTGAATATCCCAGGAATGTCTGTAATTGTAGCCAGCATTGTACTGATTGTGAGGTTGGACAAAGAGGAGAGCAGCTTCAAACTCTGCTGGATTTCCTCACTTCCATTGACTAGTTTAACAACTGAAACATGAGGAAGCTGAGGAGCTATGTGATCCTTGTGTCTGTTGTACTGCAAAGCTTGCCAGTGAGATTTTGTTATCCGTAGAAGGTGGGTGTGAGCCTCACCTTCCCCTGGAAACTACCCATGTTTATGTGTGCATACCAGCTGCAACAAACTCCCGATGGCAAGTGGAAATGGGCTACTAAATTCACGTTTTTCTTGTGAAACGTTTTGAGAGGCAGTGGCAAGACAAAAGTAGAGCAGCATGGCCACAACCACAGAGCGGCTCCTCCCCCAGCCCACAGACACCTCCCTCTGGCTCAGGTCCACTCCCATCACTCAGAGGTTGGATCAGTCTCAGAGAACTCCAGCGCAGACTGCCACAGGTTATTCTTTAAAGCAGAGGCTGACTCAGAGGCTCCTGCATTTGCGTGAGGAAGGTACTCCTTGGCTGGTAATCATCTGGCTTCCATAGATAATTAACAGCGGCCTGAGATCACGGGCATCTGTCCTACTCTTGGTTTGTGGCTTATCTGCCAGCAGACAGATGAATTTCGATGAAATACTGTGCATTGTTGGAGGTTTTGGAAAGTTCCAGAAGATCTTGTATGTGTGGATCTGTCTACCTCAGATTTTTCTAGCCTTCCACATGCTGGTGTCGATCTTCTCGGGGGCTGTTCCTCCACATTTGTGCCGCTTCTCAGGGTCCTCGGGGGGCACTCCAGTCCCTTTGAATTTCAGCCTTCTGACCTCTGCGGGCAGCCGGCCTGATTTGTCCTGCCCCTTAAATCAAAGTGTTGCAGTGGCTGATGGTGATGGACGTTCTAATGTGAGCTGCCAGGGGGGCTGGGAGTACAGCACAGAGACATTCCAAAGCACCATTGTGACCGAGGTAAGCTAAAAGTCTGCAGTTTGTCTCCTGTTGAAGTCTCAATTCTGTGAACATGATGGTGACTGTGTGCAGCTACCAACTGTGGATGAGATCGGAGCATTTGCCAGAGTGTGCCTCTTTGACTTATGGGGACCGTTAAATGGGATGAGGGTTCAAAGGACACCTGTGGTGCAGGCATCTTTTAAGCCTCCTCAAATACTCTGCAAGATTTTGTAACACATGAGTGTGAGGGGTGGCCAGTGAGCGGTTACATGAACAGGATGAAGTGATTGGAGAAGGCTGTGTCACATGTGGCAGTGACTCGGCTTCAAGCAAGCAATCTGTGTTTGATTTGAGGATCTCACTCTTGAAGGATTCTGTAACATTCCATGTGCTACTTGTGGTTATGTTGGTTATGGCAAAGAATGAGTAAGACATGTTTGATTCGTATACAGTCTTATGACGATACCGGAGGAACGCTCTCAGGCAATCTTACTTAGCTATAAACAACGAGGATGTAAACAGGAAAGGACAAAGATTTATAGCAATCTTTCAACTGTTTTTTTTTTCCATGGCCAGAAAATATAAGAACAAGGGAGATGAACTAACTCTGTTAACAGTCTAGTTTGGACGTTGTGAGTTAGTCAGGAGCATACACTTAATAAAAGAAGTAGAATTTTCCTTTTTGGTCTTTTTATTTTCATGTGGGGAAAAAATGACTTCCTGATGAATGTGTAAAAACAATTGTCTTTTTTTTTCTCCAAAGTTTTCTCTTGAGCTGTAAGTGATATTTGCCTGTCAGTATTCTGAGGCGAACACTTAGGGTAGCATCAAGCAGACTGGGGGCTTTTTTGGATAATAAATGGCATAGTAATTTGGCATCACAAAGACAAGAATGCATGAATGAGCTCTACTCCTCTCCCAGACAGACAAGAATAGCAGCAATTTAAACCCCTGAGGGGACTTTTCACAGCATCTTGTGTGTCCACCTTGATGGCTGTACCAACAACATGTAACTGTATTCTCTGGAAGCCATGAATAACCACACACAATCATGTCTTTATTATTTGAGGCACCGGCTCCGAGATGAACCGTTGGTTGCTGGTTACCTGACTTGTTGCTGGTTAAGTTAGCAGTCAACCAAGAACAGAATTCATGTTTACTTTGTCCTGCTTTTCATCCTGTTTGAAGTCTTCCTGAATGAGAGCTGTCACTGTACTCATTCTATTTCTTTCCTACAGTGGAACCTTGTTTGTGACATGGCCAGCATGAACTACATGGGCTCCTCTATCTACATGTTTGGCCTTCTTGTTGGAGCACTTGTGTTTGGAAGCTTAGCTGATAAGTGAGTTCAAGACAGAAGTCATGCTTTCCCCTCTTTCTGTCCAGCGTGTTACTTCCAGTCATACCAGTGCCATCAGTAATATCCTTTGAGTGCACAAGGACAATGATTGTTGCATGTCAATGACCACATCTCTTGCAGATATGGCCGAAGGAACATCATTCTCATCAGCCTGGCGATCCAAGCTGTGTTTGGGGTTGGTGCTGCTTTTGCCCCAAACTTCTATGTCTACACTGCTCTCCGCTTCATGGTTGGAACATCCATTTCTGGGGTCATTATGAATGCATTTGTCCTAGGTCAGTACCACTCATAAAGCCACTCTTTGGCTGTACTGTCACATTCAGGTGCTTCAAGCTGAATTCAGGCATAACAGGTTCCATTTCCAGTTACTCTGATCACTTATTCAAACAGCTAAACAGAGCAGTGTTGTTTAAGTCACTTCACAGAAGATGTTTGTCCAGTAGTAGCTTTTGTTTCACTCAATCTGAAGCTTTGCACTGTACTTGTGATTTAAGTTTTGTGTGTTAGCCCCTGATACTCATACTCACTCAGAAGATTGTGGTTTGAATACAACTTTTAGTGTATGTGTGGGACTGTTGCAGTATGAAAGCAACATTCCAGACTATAGAAGGGAATAAAAGAAAATAACTGGCTAAGTTGAACCAACACTCACCTTATGACACTTGAAGGTAAGTTTGCAAACAAGAAAAACTTTTCAGTGTTATCGAGAAAAAAATACTTTTTGTGAAGTATATCAAGATTTTGTTGCTCCTGTGTTGAGAATGTGTCGATCTGGTGTGTTATTATACACGACCGGATATGTGCATGGCCCACTGTGCATTATTGTGATTTAGGGACAGAATGGACCGGACCAAAGCAGCGGCTGTTGGCTGGGATAATCACAGACTACTCCTTCGGCGCTGGATACATCCTCCTGGCAGGAGTGGCCTACCTTATCAGAGACTGGCGCAAACTGCAACTAGTTATATCAGCACCTGGCTTCCTTTTTATATTCTACATTTTGTGAGTTTTTTTTGAAGATTACACACAGTCACACTTCACTGAGTGAGTGGTGCTCGTGAATTCATTATACTCAGTGGCATACACATTTAGTTCATTTGGCTTCAGTCCAGCCGTCGAGTGCATTTTTTTAAAGACATGATTCAGTATATCTAGACTAGTTAGTATCATTAGATATTGCAAAAATCAGATGTTGACAAAGTACTTTTCTTCCAGGTATGAAAACTGAGCTTTATCCATTCTTAGGGTTTTACCGAAGTCAGCACGCTGGTTAATGGCCAACAACAGGAAAGAAGAAGCTTGGGACTTGCTCCGGAAGGCAGCAAAGATGAATGGGAAACCCTTCACACAAGACCTAGAGATGTGTCAGGTACAAAAATATATTTATTTTCCTCCATTCTCATGACACTAAAAGATGACACACACTTTTACACAGACCGTTCTGTCTCAGGTCTGTAAGCCCAAACTTCTCCATTTTCTCCTTCCTCTCAAGAAGTAGTATGTATTGCAAACACAGTGGGCGATCACAAGGATCAAGCGACAACAAAACATTCATATCTTTTTTACATTGCATGAGAATGACTTCTTATGGAGGAGATGGTGAGGTACAAAGAGCTGCTCGCCCTGAGAGAGTGATGAAGAGAGCAACATTACTGGGACCTATTTTCAATGTCATGCAGAAGCCACCAGATTTCCAGATTTATCACTTCTATTTCTTGAGTCAAACCACAAACAGGCACCACCTTAGCTGGACGCTGTGAACTGCCTGAATAATGTTTGAATACCTCGCAGCGCTGTACTGGCATCACACAGAGGCTCCATGTAACAGAGGCCTGTGACAGTTTCATGTAATAAAAAAGTCTATATTAGTTCATTTTGAGATGAAAAAAAAATTAAAAACAGCAAAAAATACATATCTTTCTTGGTATCTTTCATTCATTGTCTGCACCGCTTATTAATTCGTCACTACGGGTCGCAGGAGGTGCTGGAGCCTATCCCAGCTCTTTGCAGGCAAAGGCAGGGTACACCCTGGACAGGTACATAGTATCTTTTATTTTTAATTGAGAAGTCAGGCATAATATTGAAAAAATCAGGCCTTTTTTAGCAGCTTTGAAACCTGTCATGCAGGCAATCAAAAGTAGATTTAAAGTTCTGAGCAGAACTCAGTGCAAATCCTCCAAAGCGATCAGTCATTTCTTCACATTAATGAGAAACCTCAGCGGCCTGCAAGTTAAAGCAGAAACAGAACTACAGGTGGGACAGAGAGGCAAGCTATCTGTTGGCCTTTGGTCCCAAGCAGCCCATTCTCCCAGGCTCGTAGTGTGGACGCTGCACAGCCTTTGTCGATGCCTGATGGCTGGTGACTGATGTTATCATGGAAGAAACTCATAAAAGTAAAAGCCATGAGTCACAGAGTGGGGCACTGGCAAGCAGGTTGGTTTTTCCACTTGTACCTAACAAAGGAGAAGTTCCCTGGTTCTAAGCTTGTGCACTGTGCTAACTGGAGACAAGTTGCCAATTAACAAGAAGGACATCAGCCTTCTTTGATGAACTGGTTAAGGTAAAAATTGGGCTTCAAATCTCAAACACAAGAGGATTCATTCAGCAGGGACCACATTGCAGTTTGTCCCCTATCTCCTCCATGATTATTGGTGAAACACCCCCAAAAGAGAGGGGAAGGCAAGACCCCGTCAGCACAACACGGTGAAAATTAATATGCTTGTTTCCCCTCCTAGAAATGAAAGGCAGAGAGTCGGGCATGTTGTCAGACACTGTCTGTGTGGCTTTATCTCACCTGAGGATTGCTGGAATAGGAGATGTTCCCACTTGTGGATCTTCTATTTGTCAGTAAGCCTGGTTGCTGTTAAGTGGAATTATATTTTTTCATCTTCGTTACACCTTTACACATTTTTTTTTTTTACACAAAACAAACTACGAATAGGATTTAAAAAGAAGTTTGATTGATTGGATCGGTCATATCCAAACTATTGTGCTGGACATCCAGGCCTCCACGTTATCTGTTCCAGCTTGTCGCCAGGGAGGTGTTTCTCCCCAGCACAGACAGCTGCACACCACAGGCACCTCATCTAAGCTTGAACTCTGCCTGTGAGAGAGCCATTCTGAACCAAATGTAATCATGTACTTTGGATTATGCTCACTGACTCAATTTATCCATTCATTTTAGAGATTCTATTGACCACCAAAGCAGCACAGTTCATTAACTTGGCCTGGTGGTCAAAAGGCTGAGCTGACAGGACTTGTCATCCTAAAATCCATGACAGAGACAAAGGTCAAACTCTCGTACAACCCCAATTCTAATGAAGTTGGGATGTTGTGTTACACATAAACAACTACAGAGTACAATGATTTGCAAAACATGTTCAACCTAAATTCAGTTAAATATATGACAAAGACAAGATATGTAATGTTCAAACTGATAAAATGTCTTTTTGTTTGAAAATAATCAATAACTTAGAATTTTATGGCTGCAACACGTTCCAAAAGAGCTGGGACATGTGGCAAAAAAGTCTGAGAATGTTGAGGAATGCTCATCAAACACATCTCTCAGGCAGGACTGCATCAAAAACCGACATCATTGTGTGAAGGATATAACCACATTCGCTCAGGAGCACCTCAGAAAACCACTGTCAGTAAATACAGTCCGTCCATAAGTGCAACTTAAAGCTCCATGATGCAAAGCAGAAGCCATTTATCAATAACACCCAGAAACGCCGCCAGCTTGTCTGTGCCTAGCTCAGCTAAGATGGACTGATGCAAAGTAGAAAAGTGATCTCTGTCCACAGTCCGACTCCACATTCCAAATAGTTTTTGGACAATGTGGACATCGTGTCCTGCGGACCAAAGAGGAAGAGGACCATCTCGACTGTTATGGAAACAAGGTTGAAAAGCCAGCATCTGTGATGGTATGAGGCTGTGTTAGTGCCAATCGCATGGGTGACTTACACATTTCTGAAGGCACCATTAATGCTGTAAGGTACATACAGGTTTTTTTGAGCAACATATGCTGCCATCCAAGCAACTTCTTTTTTATGCACACCCCTGCGTATTCCAGCAAGACAATGCCAAACCACATTCTGCACGTGTCATTCCTGCATGGCTTCGTCGAAAGAAAAAGAAGGCGGGCCTGCCTGCATTCCAGACCTGTCTCCCACTGAGAATGTGTGGCGCATTATGAAGCATAAAATCTGACAACGGAGACCCCAAGAATTGGAAAGAATTCCACCTACAAACCTTTAACAGTTAGTGTCCTCAGTTCCCAAATGCTTAATGGATGTTGTTAAAAGGAAAGGTGATGTAGTGCAGTAGTAAAAATAGCCCTGTCCCAGCTCTTTTGGAATATGTAGCAGCCTTAAAATTCTAAGTTAATTATTATCTTTAAAAAAAAAAGTCATATCTTGTCTTTGTAGAATATTCAATTGAGTTTAGGCTAAACATGATTTGCAAATCAATGTACTCTGTTTATATTTATGTTTAACAAAACATTCCAACTTCATTGGAATTGGGGTTGTATATTGAAATCAGCCGACTGAAGCTTCTCAGTCTAACAGCAGTTCAGCAGTAGTGGTGTGCACAATCTTTTCAAGTATATTAAATACAGGCACATCTTACAGCGACACAAACACATCCAGACATAGCAAATCACATAAATCATAAAGCACAAATGAATCATTTGCTTTCATTCCTCCCAGTATTTGTGCAAAATCCCAAATCATCCTAATGATCTGGCACCCCCCCCCCCATGCAAAATGAGGTAATAAATGCTATATGTAGCACTTTTCAACTATAATGAGCAGTGACTTCAAAGCCCTTTACTTATCACTTATCACTGGGAGCAACTCAGTGTCTTTCTCAAAGACACATGGATACTTGGACAGGGTGAGATGGGGAATTGAAGCAGCAGCCTCTCATTAATAATGTTTTCAACTTTTAACTCATGAATTGGATTGTGAAACAAATTTTTAGTAGCAACCTAAAACAAACAGCAAGATCACAGAAATGTCATCAATCAGATGATAGGAACATCAATTAAATCGATAAATTAATTTCCCACAAACACCTGAAAGAAATAGTGATTAGAGCATCTTCTTATCATCACTTCATAAAGGGACTTCCTCCAAGAAGCAGAATGGAGCAGCTTCCTCATTGTCATCATCACATCACTATCTGCTGACTTCAGCCGACCTTCACTGGTGAATTTGTCACAAGACTGTCACACAGTGCCGACAGCTCAGCCAATCTGTCACAATGAAACTATAATTGTACTGTTGAATTAGGGCTGAAGTCAACGATCAACCAGAAAGCACTTTTTTCTTACAAAGTACTTGTCTGACGTTCACTGACATTTGGGTTTAACAATGACTGATTTTCAGTCCCTTCCAAACTTCTGCTCAGTTTGTGAGGCTTAGATGATCATTTTACTCCCAGCTTGATTTGAGATCCATTTTAAAATTTAGGGAACTTTGTAAAACAATTCTACAACTAACTTTTTAACAAAGGAGTCAGTGTCTGTATATTTAAGTACAAACTTCTGATACCTTCAACAACATTATTGGTCATGCAACAACTCAGTGTGAGATGAAAGGAGGGCAATGGAAGCATGATGATGTGGTTTGCACAGCAAGGAAGTGAGAAGATCTGGCTTTCTGACAACAGATTCTTGATTGTGACATTCACTTCAGTTGTCATGTCATTAAAAAACACTTCCATTGCACTTGATGGCAGTGCAGTGTTTTTTTTGGTTTTTGGTTGGTTTTTTTGCAGTGTTGACCCCGTTCTGTCAAACAACATGCTCAGCCTATCAGACCCAAACGGCGTGCCTGCTTCCACCAACAGAGAGGAAAGCAGACTGGTCCCACAGAGCCAGTGGATGAAGGACTTTCCCTTCCCTTTGGCTAACTGAGATTGTGCAATTTAAACCTCCACATAGCTGATGAGGAAATTCCTTTAACAAGTAATCTCCGGTTCGAAACCTCGAAGTTCTTCAATACATCAAATCAGAATCAGAATCATCTTCATTGGCCAAGTTTGTCACGCAAACAAGAAGCTCATCTCCTGTGTGTCCCTGCTCACTATGTTGAATAATTAGACAAAAAAGAAAAAACAGAATAAGAGTCAAGAAAAGTCAATAAAAATATCGTTAAAAAAATTAAGTGCGTGCGTGCGTGCGTGCGTGCGTGCGTGTGTGCGTGCGTGCGTGCATGCGTGCGTGCGTGCGTGCGTGAACACACGCGCATCTGTGGGTGAACGTGTGTGTTTCTGTGTGAGCAAAGTGGCAGGGTAACTGAAGCAGTGTGATACAGGCAGTGAAAACAGCCTCAGTGTTGGTTCCTGCACAGAGTTTCCTGAGTCTGTGTGTGAGTGTTCCTCAGAGTAACAGCCTGGGGCAACAAACTGTACTTGGAGATGGTCATTGTGGTGTTCAGCACTCTGTCACACTTGCCAGTTGGGACACGATTGTGTGCAGGGTGCAAGCTCATGTCCAGGACCTGGCCTTGAGTCTGACTGAAGTCCAGATATGGAGGGCTCCTGGATCGACTTGGTGGCCCGGTGGCTCGGCTTCAGACAGAATAAGTATTGGATAATGGATAATCTATTGCACGGGCACTCGGGCAGCAATAAGTGATATATCTACAAACTTCAGCTATGATGTGCCACCTCTAAATATTAACAAAAATATTTGACAGGCTTTTTTTTTCCCCACAGCATCATAAAATCAAGGGGTGAGAGTAATGAAATTCCAACTTTTGACTTTTTGAACCACCCTACTGCATATGCTCCAAAACGTTCAACACAAAGGGTGATTTTGAAAGAGCTCACTTGATCAGAATATGTGTGCACAACACACCAGTGTTGGCTGACAGTTGCATGTCTCACATAGACAGGAAAACTGGTGACACACACAGTGAAGTGGTGAGTGAAGCCATAATGAATCATATGCAAGGCAGGAAGGACATTTCCACACATGAGTTTTCACTTTCTTACACACATCAGTGAAATGCCCCCTTCATCACAGATGTGACCACTATATATTGTTGTGTTCTTTTAATCTGAGGAAGGAAAAAAGTTTCACAATAAACACATTTATTTGTGAGTCAAAGCCAAGTGTGTTTCATGCATGAACCCGTTTTATTTTGGGCTGTAGCCTGCAACAAAAGGGAGGAAGAATTTTTTTGTGCATGCACGTTGTCCCATTTAACATTTTAATTCTTGGTCAGACCGAAGTGATGGGAGGCATCATGGTCTTAAACGGGGCTCTCCTCATTGGGTTTTCCCTTGGCTCTTCTGGTTGCTTCGTACTCGTCCACAGGCTGAGATTGTGAGCGAGAACAGACCCACTCTTTCTTTGTCCCACTCCACATCTTGTGAAGGTTTGTGTGTGGTTCTGTGTGGTAGGGTTCTTACATCAAACAGAGGATTTGGGACTCCTGTGGAGCAATGTGTGATCACTGTGTGTCATCCCGTGATAAGTACAAGCCTTTCTCTCACTCTGCATTGCTTTTGCACTCATCTGAGGTCTGGCTGTCACTCTCAACAGGAATCAACCCTTCTGATTCTGATTCTGATTCTGATAACATGCAATCGATGCTTCTGACCCTCACTATAAATCAACAGGCCTCAATAGCTGCTTGAGCTCAATAAGCAGACATTATTTGCCAGCTTTTGAACATCTCTTTGAGTCTTTAGAAATGCCACCACCTATGATACAGCCTGTTAATCACTGCTTCGCTCTCATCTCACCAGGTCCATGAAAAGGAGGAGAAAAAGGAGATGAAGAGGAAATACTCTGTCTTTGACCTGGTTCGAACTCCAAGAATGAGGCAGCAGTCTCTGATTGTCTTCTATCTCTGGTGAGTGTCAGCAGAGCTCTTGCTGGTTATGTCCTGCATGGAAGTGCGTGTTCAGTCAGCGAGAAAGAGTTCAAACTATGTTTACTCCCCTGGATGAACAGTATGTCAGCAAACTGACTCACCGCCACTTAAAAAATAGGTACCTGTTGGGTTTTGGTGATCCATGCAGGTGAGAGTGTGAAGTAAGCGGCAACAACACAGCTCTGAAGAGATTGTTTAATGCCAACCAGCACCGCTGAGAAACCTTGGAAAAATGTCTAGGATGGTTTTGGAGTGTTGCTTCAGCACAACCCAGGTCCAGAGCAAGCTAATAATTCATGTCAGTTATCAGAGTGTCTGTGAAGCTGTTTGTTGTTTGTCTTAGCATCAGAAAACAGATACAATGGACCCATAAACAACTTGATATACTTGAGTTTGCATTTGAGAGACAAGACATACATTAAATTTCATTACCGACATGCAGGCAGGGAAGGATTCTTAAACAGAAAACTCCACTGTTCAGTCTCTTCAGACAGCCATGGCTCGGTGGGTGATTATGGGGGGGGGGGGTCATGCTGGCTGAATCAACATCTCCACATGTCTCTGGGCTGAAGTGCTCTTTGGCTAGTGATTAGCTGCATTTACACAGGTATGCTTTTTGTTCGTCTAATTGTGCTTTGCCACTGCAATCTTTCCTTAAACTGGAATGTCATTGTAAAGTAGAGACATGAGACGTGCACACAAAGCTCTGACAGTGGGGAACACTGTGTAGTGCCATTTGCATGGGATCTGTCTCGATCATAGCAGAGGTGACAATCCCCTTGACTTCATCCTAAATTTCAGCTGTCACTAAATTCCAGATGTTTGAGTTTGAGTTTAGAGTCTGAGTTTATGTACTCATGGCTACTTTTGAGAGAAAGAAAAGAACAGCAACAACAACAACAACAACAACAACAACAACAACAACAACAACAACAACAACAGGACTTTGAACAAACAGCAGTGTGACTCTCTGCCACAAAACAAAGTCAGTTGAACTTGATACTGTCTTTTTTCAATGATAACATCATCATCATCATCACTATCGCTATCATTACTGTGACATGATAGGGATTATCTATTTTATTTAGACCATAACATCATTTTAGAATAACAGTCCAAGTGCTCATGATACCAGTGCAATTTATCATGCAATATTGACAAAACAGTCAAAAGCACTGTGGTGGTTTGGAAACATGCTGTTCGTGATGTGATCAGACCTATTTGTTCCCTGTCCTGCTGGTGCATCTGACAGCTGTGGAGGCAGAGCAGAACCAGCAGATTGAGCAATTCTCTGAACCACACACAGAGGGATCATCATGATAATGATCATATCAATCCCCAACATGCTGTTATCACACCGCCTTGTGTTGATGTATGGAGCAAGTCTTCTTCCTCTCTTTGTGTCCTGACTGTGCTCCAGACGGCTAGCTGCACGTTAGCATCCAGGATTCCAGAGGAGCAGAGCAAACTGTCCTCCCTGCTTGTCTGGACCTTTTTCAGCCTCTTCATTGATCTTCATCAGCATTGAGTTCACAGTTCTCATCAGCACCAAAGTCACCAGAGGATTGTGTCTCTACTTTCGTCCAGCTCCATCTTTGTATTCTTGATTGACCTGGTCATCTTCTGGAAACCTGAGCAGGTTGAAACTTGCTACATACCAATGTGGCATTTTTCCCACATTGAGGATTGAAGTTGGAAGCACATACACAATAAAACTGTATAAAAAGTGTAACCCATTAATGGGCAAGTTGTTCACTTTCATAATTGTCTTCAGCAGCAGCCAAACTCAACAGTGACTGAGTGTTTGTCCCCTTACACAGTCCTGGTAGATTGTTTCTTTCATGAACATTATTTAGCAAATGTTGATTTTAATATAGTACATGAAACATGAAAATGGTATTTGGAGCACTTTCAAAATTAATTTCGAATTTTTTATTAACCTTTTGTTGAGTTCCATTTTCATTTACTGTTTACATGAATGTGGTGATTGTGTGTGTGTGTGTGTGTGTGTGTGTGTGTGTGTGTGTGTGTGTGTGTGTGTGTGTGTGTGTGTGTGTGTG
>JASSRZ010034288.1:0-15000 GCA_032164315.1 Malacoctenus gilli | reverse complement strand
GACCCTTCACTTACTATTTTGATCTTTTCTATTAACGCCTCCAGACAGACCGTGTTGCATCCATTTAAAGTTCTGGATTCATTCCGTCTGTGCACGTTTGTCGCGTTTGTGACGCAACGAGAGACAACTCTCTCTTTCCCGGTTCATTTTGTTCTCTTACGCAGCATTATGGAGGCAGATAACGGCAGATAAGACGTCCTGCAGCGCAACCAGGCCAAACAACTGCTGCTCATGTCTGTCTATGAACACCAATAGCTCTTCAACTCTCCATGTGGACACAGCTCCTCCTTTTCCAACGGTTTGAATTCTCTCCATTGCCAATCAGGATCCCAGTCATTCATCATTGTCTTCTAAAATGAACCTTTAGTGTTCCTTGAAAGCAAAACGTTGCTTTCCTCATCAGATCGTGACAAAGACATTGCCCCTTTGAAGGCAAAAAGATAGATTAAATGAAGCAAGAAACGGGAAACATCAGCTGCTCTTGAAATGCAGCAGTTCCACAGGCAGATACTCACACTATGAACAAAACTCCAAAATACAGATATTAGTCTAAGTAGATGCTAAACCACCCTGACTTGAAAAAACACGGAGAAAAAATTACTTAATTGAGGGAAAAAATTCTTTCAATTCAGAGCAATTTTGGAAAGTGCCATTGCTTTTTTTCTGATGGCTTTTCAATGCTGGTGACAGAGTTTGGCAGTGTTTGTCATCCCTGTACTCTCCTGTCACACAGTGAATTGATACTTAGTTCAGGATGAAGGTCATTTAGGGTTCAGAGAATACAGCATGACACTTCATAGTTTGTATATTTATTTATTTATTTGACATGATTTCACACCACATTTTAAAAGCACAAGCTGTCTGGGTGTTCCTTTTTGAAACTTGGCTCTGTTTTTTTTCTGATCCCCCACACAGTTCGTGCTCCTCTGCCAGGTGCGTTGTCCACTTTGGATCCATGTGACTTTTAGTCTCATGGATGTGTTGTTCAAACCTGGATGCTGCGGGTACTCTGTCCCATTGAGCAGGGAATCCCTACACATTACACACACTGTCTGGTTTACACAACATTTGTAAAAGAGGCCAAACTGCCTAGACAATATGGTGCAGTTAAGAACACTTGAGTCTCTGTTGCCTGAGAGAAGACACCAGGCAAAAAGGAGGATAAGGAATGGAAAACTTGACCCATCAATTTACAGGGAACAAACACAGAGAGGGGCTTGGAAGTGTTGTGGTTATACAGGCGTCAAGTGACTCATTGCTTCATCTCGCTGAATTGTTTTTGCTTTTTGCTCTACTGAGTTGGCTCTCACACAGTGAACAAACTACACCAAGGTTCGCTTATAAGTGAAGGGCAATGTATGTATTCGGGCGGACCAGAGCTTGCTTGTGTGGTCCAAGTTTAAATGAACTCTCCCACCTCAAGGAACAATGTATTTGAATGCAGAACTCCTCCAAGGATTTCTGCACTTAGGTTGTATGAAATGTCAAATCCAATATGGCTCTGTAGGACCCCAAAATCCCCTTTTTAGCAATAGAAGTAGGCGTCAGTGTGTTACAGCTGGCCAGTAGATACTTTTACACTTAAGACAATTCTCTTGAAGTATTTTTCAGTCAAATTTGGATGTATTTTAGGACAGTTATAAGGCAGTTGAGACCTTGTTGGACATATTTGTGGACTTTGCCTGTACAATCTTTGTACAGGCACTTGTTTTTTAAAAAAACAAGTTTGACGGTTAAACTTGCACCTCCGTCAGTCAGCTGCAAACACAACAGCGATATTCAGCTCTTTTTAAACTTTATGGTGAAGTGTGCACTGTAATTGTTGACAGGCGCTGCTGGTTGCTCATCAGCTGTTTCTCAAGGACTGATAGAAATCACATACCACATGCAAATGTACCTCCTTGAAGTTTTGTTTCAGTAAAGGATTTGTAGAAGATGTCAACAGCAAAGCTTGTAATTTGTGTAGTTGCACTCAGTCTGTATTGACTTCACTGGGTTGCATTGACTTTGGCACAGGTATTAGAAATCTGACGCAGTTGCTTCCATTAGTTGCAAGCATCAACAGTTCTTAGGTGCATAGTTATGAAGACCCCACTAATAAGATGTAATGATTAGACTGCAGTCAATGTGGTGGTTTAATGTACTGGAAACAGATAGCTCTTTTATTTCAGTGATCGCTGTGAAATTGAAATGGATATAAATATTCCAGAGGCTGCGCTTACAGAAGCTGAGCATGTGCCGACTTAATGTTAGAGGATTGTTATCGGGTCAGTCATAAATCATCCGCTGAATGACAGACTGATTGCTGCAGAAGACACAGGGATCAGACTGATTTACTTCACAGCATCCCTACTGAGCTCCTCTCATCCAATACGTGGGAAATATGTGACGTGAAAAGATCACTGCTGTATTGGTCCGCTTGGTCCGTACTGGTCTGCTGTATTGTTTCTAACCTCCAGTTTAAAGAGCTTTCAGGTCTTCTGTGTTTGTGTGCCAAAGAAAATTCCACCTTGGTGGACAACAGAGTTTTATTCTGTTGATCGATTCGGTGTAAACTAGACAGAGGTGCACACAAAACAGCAGCAGCAGCAGCATTTTTTTTTAGGTCTTTACAAGCGAGCCAAAGAGGCAAAATGTTGTGTTTTATTGGGACTCCTGTTCGATATATTACTAAATATGGTCTAAACGTTTGCGTTCACATAACATTTAATTGAAATCATTTTTCTTAAAGGTTCCATGACACAGCAGTATAAACTATTTCATGTAGTTGGTAGGCTATCAATTATAAAAAGAAAAACTTCATTTTTTTCATGGGGGGGGGGGTGGCAGGCCAGATTTTTCTCCTCAGTAAAAAAAAAAAAAAGAATAAAAAAAAAAAGGTCAGTGTGGTGATGATATGCGGCTCTACCCAGAGACCAAGTTGTCTTAATTTCTGATTGGCTATGACCTCATTTGGAAAACTGGTCAAACACCCTCCATTCCCCTGCCTCTCCATCCACATGTGGTGGTCGCTTTCTTCAGTGCGATACAGTAGTTTTCTTTAAAATTATTTCGTTGGAGAATCCTGGCTTGAATTCCAACATGTTCAGGAAACAGTCCCCAGTAAAGCATACCGAAAGTCTCAAAACAGGGTTATATCTGTGTGGCACTTCTCCATAAATTAACTTAAGCCACTCTTCTCTGATTCCTTCATCCTTCAGGACTATGTGGAAGCTTACTTTCTTTTTTGAGCACCCTGGAAAAAAGCAGCTCCCTTTTTTTTTTTTGACCCCATCCTCTCCTCAAGTGTAGCAGACAGGCCTGCTCGCGGACTAGCATGCTGACTCGCCTGTGAGGCGGTGTATCAATAGTGTGCTCTCATTGGAGAATATTAAATACCGAGCAATCGGGGATTCGTGGAAAAAAATGTTGATTTCGGATTCGACTGTTTCTGAACAAAGACGGAAAGCTGACAGACCATGAACAGGGACTTTGATACTCACTTTTGACATTCACATGACCTCATCGGCAAAAAAGGCCATTTTATTCCCCCAAAACCCCCAGAAAAGTGAATTTTGATGTCATGGCCTCTAACAGTTGTAGATGGTCAGATTGATGCTTGGAGACATAACATTTACTTATTTTTACATGAGAGGTTTTTTGTTTGTTTTGCATTACAATAAAATTACAACATTGTTGAGATCCCATTTGCGTTTGAGCACATATGATGTTCTGATTAAGAATACCTTCTGTGTGTTCCAGTATTTATCTCTTTATGTGTATTTATTTGGGCTATAATGTTCATGTGAAACTTAATTTGTTGATGAAACTCCTGGGAGGCATTGCCAAAAAATAACCTCAAAAAGGGTAAAACAGTGGCATATAAAACATATTACTCAAATAATTTGAATAATGCTTTTGAAAAGTGCTTCTTCACTCCAAAATGAAATAGTGTATAAAGCACATTCAGATAACTGCTGCCACCTGTCATGAATTGCAAGGAGAGATGCATCGGTCCGATATCAATATCTATATCAGCCCCGATATAGGAAACAATTCTAGATCAGGTATCGGTGACGATGTGAACGATCCATAAAGGCTAATCAATTAAGTTCAGTTGTGTGCATTGTTCTCTGCGTGATGTCATGAGCTTGCAAACTAGCAGCGTAGATTGAGGGAGGACCTCAAGTTAAGACCTTCTCCTCATTGGTCAGTGCGCATGAGGCGGGTCAAGGTGATGCTGATCAAAGTGCACTGAGTGGGTCACATGACAAGCATCGCAACAGCAGAGAAAAATCAGAAATGGGAAAGCTAAATTGGAGTGTGAAAGGGAAATTAAAAAAACACATCAGGGGGTATCACGGAGTGGTTGTGGGAAGAGGCGATTTACGGAGGGTCTGCAGCTTTCCAGAACAGGGCAACCAGTCAACCCTCGTTATCACGGGGGTTACGTTCCAAAAAGAACCCACAACAGGCAAAATCCGAAAAGTAGTCATTTTATTTGTTAAAACTTCATTGTTAAAAATCATCTTAAAACCTATTTTTATTCTTTGGCTTTCAACACAGCATGGGACTCTCTGTTGTGTTTTGTGATTTGTTTTAGTTGTTAATTTTATTTGGTTTCATTTATTTTAAATTATTTTTACTTTTTTATTTCAAGTTTTATTCTTTTAAATTTTTACGTTCTGTGGAATTGTTTTAACTATTTGCTTGTTGTGTGCAGCACTTTGTGCCAACGGTGGTTGTTTTCAGGGGCTCTATAAATAAAGTTGAGTTAACAATTATTATACAGTGCTATGCTCTGTAATAGCGCTCTACAGCCACGCAGCTTCTTCCTTCCTTTAGCATGTCCTGAAGCGTAAGTTTTTCTGCCATAGCTAGCATCTTCATGCCTTTTGATTCTTTCTGCACCTGCCTTTTTCAGTGCAAAACGTTTCGTAGACAATTGTGGGTTTTGTCACGCAGAAAATCTGCAAACTTAAATTTGCTGAGCTGAATGTATTCTGTCCCATATGTTGTGCTGTTTCTACGTGTTTTTTTTGTGTGTTTAAGTGTGCTGTACTGGTACAGAGCTTTTAATAAATTTGTAATTCAGTACATTTTTGTCTTTGAAATTCTTTTAAGAAATCAATTCAGCACAGCTTTTTTCTCTAATAGATCGGTATCAGATCAGTGTCGGCAGATACTAAACCTCAGATATCTGTATCGGTAAAAATATGGGTAGGTGCATCTCTAATTTCATGAGATGGAAATTTTCATACATTTTCATACATGATTTTTAATGAAGTTGATTGTTTTTCCTTTGAGAACTAAATATAGCACGGATGGAGGGAGTCTTTTTTTTCTGTAACATAAAACTGCCGTGATCATATGGTGAATCTTCACTCTAATATAACTGAACTTTTACACACTATGTCAGCTGGCTTTAAATGTCTCTGTGTGCATGAGACTAAAATGCGCACCCTGAGCCGCAAACCGCCTCCCATGGGGTGATCTCAATATTCACCCCGTCCCAGGGAGCTTTGGAGGAAGGAGCGCAGGTGTGAACGGCTTGACATCCTTGCGAGAGTGCTTCCCTGTAACTTTGTAATACTGATCCTACGTCTGAGGAGAGCCAATTATTGGTCTTGCTCTCCACTGGTGTCACTCTCTCAGCTGGGCTTGTGACATTTAAGCATTGGGCCTCGGCTTTGGTATGTATGTACCATTTGTTTCTAATGTTGTCTGATGTTTTCTGTGAAAACACTGGTGTGATTACAAAAGTACCTAGTTTCATCATGTTGGCAGTTGTCAAGTATTTGGCGATCTTTTTGCCTTTGGAAAAGGAGATCACATATCAACCAGGTCAATAATTTAATAATCCAGAAAACCATAATCAAGGGGGAGGGGTGAGGGGTCTTGGAATCTGAGGACAGCTTCTCTGCTCAAACTGTTCAGCCTGTCTTTTGGCCACGCAGCTGTTCGATAACGCAGCTGTTTTCTCCGAGGAAAAAAAGGCAAAGGACTTTCTTCTTTTGAAATGTAGTAAATAGTTGATACTGTGTTTGTTTCCGTTTCAACTGGAAGCTTTTGAGTTCACATCAACAGACCCCACTGGGTACAATTCTTCGGCACCACGGAGATGTTGGGAGAATGTAACAGCATACCACAAGCTCGGAACGATTCGGTTGCAAAACCCTGCTGCACCACTTTTTTTGTTCACAATAATTTTAGCCCCATGTAAATCTTTCTAGATGTCAGTGGAGACTTTGAAATCCTGTGATTCATGACCTGCTCCCTGATTTAACTGCCTATGTGTGTTAAAGCATATTTAGCCCAGACTGTGGATACCTACCTTGCAGAGTGTGAACGTTCCTGGCACAGCTGTGGAGTTTGGTGTCAGTAGTATATGCGTTTTGTTTGTGTTGGTGTGTGTTGAGGGGTGTTGCCCTTTCGCTGTGAGTTTCATGCTTTTAAATTTCATGCACCTCATGAGTGACTGAAAATGGCAGAGCGGCTTTTTTGCCAAAGCAGATGTTGGGCAGCGTTAGATGCCTTGAGGTGAGCATACAGCACTGAGGTGTTGGAAGAGCCAATTTTTTGCACTCGGTCTGCTGCTGGATCTTTGCCCATCTCCGCCCCAGGTCAGCTGTTCTCACAAGCTTTCCACCTTTAGCCCTGACCGTGCTGGTTGTTTGTAACGGTTTCTGTGTAGAGGCAGACCAGTTACACCACTCAACCTTTCACTGCCAATGCTGCCAAGTTTGATGGAGGGCAAATCTAGCAAACAAAGTCAAGCTGCAAAGCGCCTTCCCATTGGGGATCACAGTCACCAGTAGATCTCTGAAAGAAGACCAACCACATTTAACAGTACAAAGTTTTTGTGTGTCCTTGGTTTTTTTGTCCACTTAGCTAAGAATTTGCTGGCTGTGTATCAAGGTTTTTCTCGTGGGAACTTATTAGGGAGACAAATCCAGCAGTACAGTGTTTCAGTGTGGCTCTGCACTTGTAACATGGAGAGTCACGTCAGGCATATTCTGCTTCAGGGTGAACAAGAAAATTGCTCAGTGTGCATTGCCGTGCATCAGCTTGTTGCGGTGGTCATTGAGTAAAAAGTCTGGGACCCTTAAAAAGCGGCTGAAGATGCAGTCCAAATAAGCCAATGTGCCTTTTGTTAAACATCTCTCCCAAAACTTACTGTGTTTTCTTTTTGTGTTTTTTGCAGGGGAGCATTTTCAATCGTGCGCAGGTGTGTTAAGCTGTGCACAGGACAGGAGTATGCTGCTAAAATAATCAACACCAAAAAGTTATCTGCAAGAGGTAAGCGCTAGCCATCTTTATTTGCTTTTTATTACAGGCAGAGTGGATTCTTTCATTGCAAATTGAAAGTGAAGCCTGAGAACTCGTATTTTGTGCCTAAACTGTAAAATGTCTTTGCTGAAGTGACCATCCTTCCTTCTTCACATACATACAGGCCCAATCAAACCTGTCTGGAGAGAGCATATTTCTGTCCGATATTCTGATCATGTGGAGAATTTAGCTGATTTGTTGAGAAAAATTCAGAACGCTCAGAAAATTGCCAAAGTTGATTCACAAAGCACCCCTAAGTTTACTTCACTGTTCCTCACTTTTGAATGCTTTCCTCAACTACAAGCCTTTTTTTTGCCCTTATGTATTGGTGAATTTTCCTCAGGCCCAGCCTTGATTTACTGCTGTGTGGTTGTCCAAATGAAGTACTGGCCATTGCTTTTACAACAAGCAGACGCTTGACTTCACTTAATGACAATAAGGCACAATAGCTTGTCAGCAGAAAAATGAAATTAGAATGTTAATTTTTTTGTGTGCAAATTTTCTTCATTTATTGAGAATTTTGATTAATTTCACAGCTTTTCATGCAGTCATTTTGAGTCATTGGAGTCTAACTAAAGGGTTAATAGTGTGCCTGCCAAGCATGGCCTTATAGGACACACATAAACCACCTCTGCACCTACTGTAAAGAAAAGAAAAGCTCTGATATGTACTTCATTGTCATTTTTGTGGCAAAACACTTTGTAATTGCTTGGTTTTTTACCATCTGGTCTGTCTAATGCATCATTAAAGTCATCAGTTTGTGGTCTGTAAAAAATTAAAAATTACTTGGAACTTGTCTTTCACACTGCCTTTATTGTCTCTTTGGCCCTTTACTAACTGATAAGTGATCTGGGGAGACACCAGTGACTCCCGGTGAAAAGTCGCCTCAGATTTTATTTTACAATGAGTGGGAGGGAAAAGCAAAATCAATTAGAAGAAACATTTTACTCTCTGCTGAAATACAGTGTTCTTTTAAATCTCTGACCACTGAGGCAAAGGTTGATCTGATGTAATTCTGTTAATTGCCATGAAATTATTATTTAGTGGAGATTAGAGTGTTACTGAATTACTTACCCTCAGGAGACAGCTTGGCTCTCAAATTTATTGGACATGATTGATAAATGGTGTAAATGTTTCATGGCATGACAAAAAAAACTTGATTTTAAATACAACTTAGTTGCCAGATGTTGAAACCAAACCCACAACTGATTACTGCAGTTGTGAAGCTGATTGCAGCAATGGCAGTTGTTATAGTGATTGCTGCAACTGTGCACACTGCCACATGTGCAGTGTAAATCTCCTGCCTCGTAACCGGAGACCCACTACAGCGGCTCTGCCAGGTGGCACTGCACTGACGCTTGACAGTTACCCCTATGCACGCACGCACGCACGCACGCACGCACGCACGCACGCACGCACGCACGCACGCACGCACGCACGCACGCACGCACGCATGCCAATGTCTTGAGTGTATGAAAATGTTGTGTGGTGCAAAAGGCATTTTAACAGGCATTAAGTTTGTTTGCTTGTATCTGTCCCTCACAAGTGCTGCAGGTTGTCAGCACTGTATGGTGTGTTCGTGAAACTTTTTGCAAAGTTCTTCATTTTGTTAGGGTTAGAAATAAGGGTGTAGAAATAAATAATGGTTATATACTGTACGCAGATCTAAGTGTGAGGTTAGGTGTCAATAACAGCTTACTGTTACTACATAATGTATTTCAAACAGTAAAGGATGCATCTGCCATGCAGTTAATATAACCAAGGAATACAAGCATGAGAAATTCAGAGCAGCACTTATTGCACAACTGTGAGCATGACATTTTTTTAAATAAAATCTCATTCAAGAAATTAAAAGATCTGTATGCAAACATTGCAACAAATTCTTACTATGGAGCAGGCTCATATTAAAGTCCCGGCTGATTTTGTTTGTCCGGCTAAAATAATCATCGTGAACAGTTGACACACAAAAGATCCAAAACCGAGTGAATGCAGTGTTTTTCCCGGACTACAAGGGGAAGGTTTTTCCCAGTTCGCCATTGTCCTTTGACTGCAATCCAGAACAAGAAAGCCTGTGTAGCTTTGCAGTTTACTGGCTGTCACACGCTGATTTTTTTTACAGGACTGGCTGAACTGCCATGATGAGTTTACATAATATTTATTTATTTACATAATATTTAAGGAAAGAACCCCCCCACCCCAAGGAATTCCCACGGTTAATCTGTTTAGTTTTTTTTTTCTCCTTACGAATAATGGTTTATTTGTCATGGTCAGGTCAGATTTCACCCAAATGATACAGAGGTACTTTTCCAGTCGTTCCTGCATTATACAGCCAGATGCAGGCAGTGTAATAAGCATGGAGGATCTGACCCCATGAGCTGTTCACTTACAGTGCTGCTAAGGGCTCGCTCACACGGTGCAACGCTACTTTCCAAGCACAGTTTCTCCATAGAGTCTCGACTGTTTGGCTCATCTGAGTGCAATTGTGTGAGTTGTGAGGAGTTGTGCTTCAGCAGTTACTCTTGGCCATATACGCACAAGAACAAGGTTGCGCCTCTTCGTTGCTCGCAACTGAATTGAGAAGAAGGGGTTCAAACTGGGCAACCCAGGAAAACCTCCCACATTCTCCCTCTGATCCTCCACGCTGCTCATGGGGCGTTTGCAGACCATGCAATTCTCGTCACCTGGCATGTCACTGTGATTGCGGGCCTCTTCCTGTAGCTCTGTGCAGGGCTCTGGCATGTGTAGACAGATGATATCATCATGGGTGCCCCCTCTTCTACCTCAAACTGTGATGTCGCACACAATGCTCTGCTCGCATAAACAACTAATCAGTTTTGGCCAGTGTGGCCAGTATTTCTTTATTTTTGAGTTAATAGTTGTCTGTGTGTGCAAATTGTGAAAACAAATAGAATGTAGCATTGTGTATCATGCCACTGGGTCTTTAAATCTTCCACAAATGACTGACTCACTGAAGTTTTTGTGTTCTCTCTTTTCAGCTGTCTTTTCTTAGGTTGTTAAGTTTGAAAATAATAATTCTTTATAAGATGAAACATACATTCAGCTTTTGTCTGCTTCTGTATAAAGGCATAGCAATTAAAGAGGTCACCAGCAAGCACCTGGAAATTGACATTGAGTTTGGATGCGCTGTCTCATCATCCTTGGCAGCGTTTGTGTCACTCTTGTCATATTTGGTCTATATGTCATTGCCACAGGCAGCTTTTAATGAGATTAAACTCATCCAAGATTAACCTGCTTCTATTAGCAGGAGGTTAGCAATTAATTCTGGGAGTAGCACATGCAGCAGCACACACTGCAGGATAGATAATTCACCTATAGGCTTTTGCTATCACTCAACATATATATTTTCACTCCAGCTGCGTGATCAGGGCTCCAGCTGCTTGCAGCTTCACGCTGCATTTCTGAGGAGCAGCATAATCTCCCTGCTTCAACATTTGATCAGGGGACAGATCTAGCCTGAGTAGGCAGTGCAGACGACTTGTGCCGTGCTCCTTATTAATGGATGAAGCATGTTCCATAAAGCAGCAGAGCAAAGCAGAGCAGTGATAGGGCCTGGCAGAACTGCTTGCTGCAATGCCACTTCTACACCACGTCCTATTTTTATCTCTATGATCTATCTGACATGGGAGGCTACAGCCAGCTTTTATAGCAGTCAAAATGGCATTGCTGCTCAACTTTTTAAAAGGGACTTGTTTTTGACAACAGGTGGGGTGGTTGAGGTTTTTTGAGACCCAACTTCATTAAGTTAAGATGAGCATTTGTTCAGAGCTCGTGACGGAGTGGGGGGGGGGGTCATGCAACGAGAAGGCACCCTAGGCACTTGGCAGCTGAGGGCCATGCGCCTGTACGCCTACATGCCTTTAGCACGGGACTGTCATCTGACTGTCCCTCTCTTTCCCTCTGACACACGCACACACACACGCAAATGCACGCGCACACACACGCACACACACAGCCAGCCTTAGTGACTGTGAAGCTGCCAGTCCACGGCTCACTGAACTCCTCCAAAAAGTCTAAAATACAGTCAAGCAGGAGCGTGTCTATGTGTGTGTGTGTGTGTGTGTGTGTGTGTGCGCGCGCGCGTGTGTGTGTATGTATATATGTATGTATGTATGTATATATGTATGTAGAATGTTTTTGTTGACCAATAATCCATTCTGATTCATGGTAAGAGGAACCCCCATGAGGAGACTTCAGGATTCAATTAAATTCAATTCTAGTCATAAAGTGTCATACAACAAAGGCACCCCATGGCGCTGTACATTCAGTGGTGAAGAAGTAACCCAACAATTACTTAGATTGTTTGGGTATGGAAGGAGTGAGCATGGAGCTCTGCTGAAGCACTAAGATATCTGCTAAATTTCACTTCCAAGAAAAGTCATCCTGCAACGCTTCCGGTCACGGACCAACCTCTGTCTTTGTTCCCAGCTGCTCAGGGTGGGCCTCTATGTTTGCATCTGCTTAAAGTTGAAAAAGAATTTGCTTTCACCATGTGTGAAGGGATTGGACAAGGTGATTAAAAACACTGGGTTGATCACTGATTTCAGTAACTGGATGTTTGAATGCTGCAGCGTTGCTACAGACAGTGTTTGGTAAGATTAGAATAGAAGAACTGCCAGTTAAGAAAATAACATAGCTTTTTAACATTGAGGAAAGAAGAGAAGAATAACATCTCTAACAACCCTTTTGCCATATGACCCATTTTTTGTTTTGTTTTGCTTTGTTGCACTATATCATATGAAGGACTACTCTGTAAGTACTTGATGAGGAATTGTATCCATGTTAACACTGCTCACATTTCTGGAACTCTTTGTTTTGCATTTGAATATGATTACATGTGTAGCTGTTGACCAAACATTGTTTTTTAACTGAGCTAATATTTTCCTAACTTGCAATGTCACTCCTGCACAAGTTGAGGAAAGACAGAGAAAGCCTCCTGTTAGTGCACCACAATACTTCTCTGTTTGTTAAAGGGATGGCAACACATTTTGTGGTTGTTATATCTGGCTGTCTTTTTACATCTCATCCCCTCTTGAGACTTGAGTCCTCACTGGTGGTGATTAACCCACATTTATTCGTCTTGCTCTTCTGAGGCACAAACATCACCATGCGTTGTCCTTGGGTTGTCTCTCTCTGTAGCTCATGTTCTTCTTTGCCACCTTTTTCCTGCTTGTCCTCCTTTTCTTCCACTTCCTCTCCCTCATGGCTGATTGTCACCCTGCTCTCTTTCCAGCTTTTCTACCTTCATGTCTTCCTTCTTTGCAGCGTCTGAGGCACATGATTGATTAGAGAATGACCGACAGTCAGCTCACTGAATGGATATTTGAAGCAGCCTGCATACAGTGCTACATGACAGCTGCTGGAATGTTCAAATATCTTTGAAAGAAGCATCTGGCATTTTAAAGCTTAGAAAACCGTCTGTCTATAGCTTCAAAGCTATAAGATATTTAATCCATACAGAACTTGTTGAGATGATCATTGAGCAGTTTTAGCCACAATACCTGGTGGCATTAATATGTTGTCTTTCACTTTGTGTTTTCCATATGACCTATTTGAATTATTTAAAGAAATAAAAAGTAGACATTGGAATACATAACTACAATAACTTCCATTTGATTAGCTGGCCTAAACCAGTTGTCATGCCCATCATAATTGTCAAATAATTTCAAATGATTTGTCTGTAACTTCAGCATCGGTCTCTCCCTTGATTTGTTTTTGATTACTATTTTTTAGACACGTCACAGGTTCATATCATGTCAGAGTCATAACTTAGTGTCAAGTGCCTCCTATTCATACCTTTCTCAGTCTTTCCTTTTGCTTCCCGAGTTATGTTGGAAAGTTTGATGTCCAACATTTCTAAAGACAATCATAAAAAGGACGGTAAAAAGTTTCATTTCAATGGAAAAATACTGTTTCAAAAAATTCAGTTTCAATCATCCATTTCGATATTTGAACCAATTAGAGTAACATGCTCATATCCTCACATGTGACCTTTAACAACCTGCTTCATGGTTATTGGTGATGTTATGTTAATTTTAGAACAATAGGGTTCATGTTAAACAATGACTCTGTGTCTCCACTGAACTCCTAAACTGCGTTAATCTTAAGGTATTCAATAAAAGCTGCAGAATAAAGAATAGAATAGAGTGGCCTGATGTCAAGGAACTGGCCTGCAGCTGAAACTGGTTGCTGAGGCATGTCCAGAACCGATCGAGCTCTGACTGACTGTTCTGCCTTCTTTTTGTGGTGTTTGGGAAGAGCAGTCATTGTAAAACCAAGTATGAGTATTGTGCTATGAGAAGGTCACCAGTCACACAATATGCTGAGGGAAGCTTTATCTCTCATTAAGTCATGTGACATGGTAAAGCTGGGATAATAAACCTAAGCAGCAGCCATCTTTGTTCCAAAGAAGGAGGTCCTATATCGCATCTTGAGTCCAATCTCTCGATGCAAATCCTAAGACAAGTTCATCAGTGCCCATTATTTTCCCCCTGTGGAAGCTTTAGTGGCACGGAGGCTATAAAGACGCACAGTTAATCTCATACCTCTTTTTTTCTATGAGATGTCAGTGTCATTGTATCTCTGATTAATTATAGGTTTGGCTTTAGAATCTATCCATCTCTTCAGAGGAAAACATAGAATAAAATCTACATAATATCGCATGTAGAACAAAAAACACCTGAAATCAACAATATGAAGTTCAGCATTTTGTTAAACTCACTTCTAAAATTTATAACATATTTCTAGAAAGATGGTGAATAATAAAGGCACAATGTTGCTGTCTTGTAGCCTTCTATGCTGATCCATAACACTTTGTCTGAACCAGTCTTGGGCAGAAGTAGTAGAAGCAATTGTTGCTGACAGTATTCTGTATCTGTACAGAGGCTGTGTAGGGTCAAGACGATGCAAAAGGCACAGTAGAAATGAGTGAGGAGCAGCTACTTTCTGCTGATTGGGTGGTTGAAATGTGTTCACCAACAAAGTGAACAAATGTACAGTTTAGAAAACCAGACAGAAGCTTGAGACACACCAGATAAACTGAATGACCAGATTTTTCGAAAACTTTGCTTCAAGATTTAGCTTTTTTCGTTTGTTAAGTTTTCCTTTACATTGAGAATCTTTGTTGCAGCTTTTCATACATTTAATTTATTTGACTTTGTTATTGCAGACTTTCCCATCAGCATTGCATTGTCTGCCTTTGCCTCCTTGTTGTGATGTGTGCAGTCACATTTGTGCCATGAGATTTTGCATTGGTATTGGTACTCAAGTGTTTATGGGATAAACTTTTGCTTCTGCATTGCAGCATTAGTATTCATTGTGTGGGTTCTCTACAACTAATAATCTTGTGGGACCAGATATTCATGCTTCTATCCAACAGTCACATGTGATGCTGATGAATTCCAACATGCCGCCAGTCATTTCTCCACCTTGCTCCTCTCATCTTCTAGGAATATAATCACCGGGCTTACACTTCACTGTCACTCTTCAATGCCAACTTGAATGTGTGCCTTTCAATTTTTTGCCAGTTTTCTATTTGTGTCCCCACTCTTGCTGTGCTCATGCATTTGTGTGTATATACATGTGTGGATGTAAATACTTTTGGTGTGTGTGTGTGTGTGTGTGTGTGTGTGTGTGTGTGTGTGTGTGTGTGTGTGTGTGTGTGTGTGTGTGTGT
>JASSRZ010034287.1:0-17273 GCA_032164315.1 Malacoctenus gilli | reverse complement strand
ACACACACACACACACACACACACACACACACACACACACACACACACACACACACACACACACACACACACCTGTCTGTTTCAAGTTGGCTTGACATCAGTTGCGTTGGCTTTTACCAAGTGCTCTTTGATTTTCAAGGAAAAAGGAGAATCAGGAAATCAAAAGTGTAGCACCTTCCTCTGAGGAAACCAGACAACACAACGTGCGTCCAGCAGAAGAGGAAACGACGACACTTATTGTCAGATTTTAGCCTCTGCTTGATTTTCCTCTTCGGAAATCAACTTGCTTTTGCTTGACACTGATGTTTTCTTTTCAGAGATGAAGTTAGTTGTATCTGTGCATCTCTTTATGGGCCTGTTCAGATTGTTTTGATAATGTCTGTCGGAGGGGAGCCAGCAAGACCTGGTTTCACCAGCTTGTGGAGGTTCTGCCTTTAACAGCAGCACCTCTCTGAAGCGGCTGCCGTCCTTTTGTGTCCCCTGTGTTCTGTCTCTGTGCCGTTGTGTAACCGCAGCTTCCTCCTCTTCATTTGTTTGGCTCGTTTCGGGTCACGAATGGCACCACTGAATTGCCCATTGTGCCTCAAATGTCCCCCTCGCTCTGTCTCTCTCCCCTCTTCTCTCCTCCTCTGCCTCTCTTTAACTCAATCTCTCGCACTCTCAGCTTCTTCCCCTTTCTCGCCTCTTATCCTCCTTGTCCTCCAAACTCCTATCAGTCAGCCAGATACGCGGCTGAAGCCAGGAGTTAAGAACATTATCATCATGAGATAGTTGCTGATCACTTCCCCATTTTAGAACAGCCTTATCTTGAGAAATGGGAGCTATAAGCGGTTAACACCCTGTAGAGTCGGTCCCCGCTGGATTCAATTAGCAGACCGGCACGAAAGATGGACCCGCTGAACGCTGTCGTGATGAATCTAATGAAGGTGTAACAGAAAACTCGTTTTTCCCTCTCCTTCTCCACAGCTGGTCTTTTACGTGGTCGTACAGACGCTGTACACTTTGGGCCACAGCCTGTCTTTGATCGCCCTCACCACAGGGAGTGCTATCCTCTGCTTGTTTCGGTAAGACCGCAGCTCATGTTTAGTTCATGTTTACATGTCAGGCTGGAACAAGCTGGTGTGGTTTTTATGTTGCGATGAGCAGGTGATGAAAATCTCAAAGAAAAATGCCACAAAGTTGATCCAACCCCCACACGGGTTCCAATTGTTCGAGTGGGATCTTTCGGTAACTTTCAGAGGAGCCACTAAATTTGCTTTTACCCACTTGAAACCGAACATTTGCTGCTTCGGGGAAGGAGATTCGTGCAGAACAGCCAATGGGCTTTTGGCTTGTTGCTGAAAAACAATGAACGCTCTGTGAAATGAGACTCATTGAGCTTCACGCCAAATCCTGTACGTCCACTTGGGTCTTTCTTTGCTGCGTTGTGTTTCTCTGCAGTTTTTAATGGATTTTACATAGAAAGCCCTTTTTTTTTACTTCAGCGCCCCTTAATTCTCCAAAGACCTATGATCACTCACATCCAGGCTCTCTACCACACATTAATGGAGACGCAAATGCTGGGATTTTAGGACGACCCAGTCTGGCAGCTGAGTCACGCCCTTCGTACCTCCATCCCATGAATTGATGAGGTTAAATTCATGTGACAAACTCTGCAAATGACTGTTTTTGGGTACAGAAACAGCATATCCCAGGAACACTCGGACCTACAAACAGTAATGTACTGCGAGGCATCATTATAAATGAATAAATGATGGCATCATGAATGCAGAATGATGAAGTAAATTAAGTTCTTTCAATGCTTGCAGCAACAAAGTGTAGCTAAATAATTAAGCCTGTGCAGTTTGGGCAATAATAGCGTGAAAGACTTTGTTTTTGTTTTTCATCAGACACATATGTGGGAAATAACATCACATGACATGAGAATTGAAATTAGTTTTTATTGTTGTTCAAACAGGGTAAACAAGCCTATGCGGGAAAGAACAATCAAAAAAAGAAAAAGCAGATACGACAGCTGTCGTTTGGGTCCATGCTTGGTTAGACTCTTTCAGCCACTCCCTGCTCGCCTTTGGGCGAAGGCAGTCAAACGCAGAGAGAGACAGACATTCAAAAAGACACACAGAAACAGAGTATTTGAGGTCACCACTGACCAAGTAGAGCTTGCAAACTAAGGCACGAACTTGGAAACTTCTTGTGATGCGAGAGTGCGAACCACTACTCCTCCATGCAGCCGCTGATCTTTTCCCTGCAGGTAATCTTTGTAATCTCGCTGTTTTATGAACTCCACCATCTTCTTTATGCACCTAGGAAGCTGCACTGCACCAGGAACTACATCCACCTCAACCTGTTCTTCTCCTTCATCCTGAGAGCCGTGGCCGTGCTGGTTAAAGACGACATCCTCTTCAACCGGAACTCGCAGTGCTCCAACCAGCCGTCGCTGGTGAGACAACACTCCCCGTAATCGAGTGTCACCGACGCACGACGAGGCGCAGAGCGGCAGCCGCACGCGTCCAGCTGCAATCTGGAGAATGAAATGAAATATGTAGATTAGACTTTACAGCAGCATCTCATGTCTTGGAGCATGATGTGAGCTGTCACACCATCTGCTGTGACAGTTCATTTTTTCTGATGTCAGAATGTAATTCATAAAGGATTGCTTCAGATGATCCCTTCAAAGTCTTCTGCAGTTGGAGACGCCACGTTTAACTTCTGCGACCAAAAACAAATAATAAGTGTTGTTTTTCTTTTGTTATTTGTCTTCTTATGACAAAACTTTCGAAAGAAATCATTATCTGGGTGGAACGTGCGTCCTTTACAAAAAGTGTTGTGGACACTGATGTGTCTGCTCCCACCAATGTACAAAAACAGGACCCTTCAAAATAAAAGTGATGTGTAGCGAGTTTCCCTTAATGAAAACTCACACAACTTTCACTCGTTTTCGCGACTCTTCAGCAGGGATATGACAGCGTTTCACACGTGACCACCCGCTGAATGACCCAACACTAACTTTTAAAACACAGTCAGCTATTAAACACTTTGTGTTTTTGCCTCCCTGACACTTTGCCATCTCTCACTGAAGTCTTTCCCCCTCCTCTTGCTCACGTCTTGCAGCGGGAAACATCTCCGCAATAATTGCATGAACACTGTCAGAGCACTCTGACCTTTCTGCACCTAATCTGCTCGCTGCTTGTTACACTGTGATGTGCAAATTAAAGCCCATCATCCCAGTGAACTTGCTGATTGCCCCAGTGGAATAAGGGGAAAGTATACCCACATATCAGGGTAATTGGCCTAATTGCATGATTAATCCACATTTTCCCCTTGGGTATGGGAGGCCGCCTTAACACCGCGGTCACGTACAGCCCTGCAGAGACAAAGAATTGGCCCCGCAGTTGCGTTTGATACGACAAAATGACTTGAAGGTGAATTCAGAGTCATCGGTGATGTTTCCTCAGTGTTTCCTGGCGTTCACATGTTTGACATTCAGAGACAGACGCCATGTTGAGTTGAGCTCATTTCATGCTTTTGTGGTTTTTTTGTTCTCTGACTCGTGTTTGTCTGTGTGTGTGTGTGGGTGTGTGTTTATCAGGTGGGATGTAAAGCCAGCCTGGTGTTTTTCCAGTATTTCATCATGGCCAACTTCTTCTGGCTGCTGGTGGAGGGTCTCTACCTTCACACGCTGCTGGTCGTCATCTTCTCTGAAAATAGACACTTTATTGTCTACATGTTCATTGGCTGGGGTGAGTTAACTGTGGCCACACAGGAGTGAGTGCACACACCTTGCAGTGAAAGGGGTCCTGGTGGGTTTTTTCTCATGTTGTCCCAAAATACACGATTTGGATCTGAATTGTGTGTATGTGAAACAGATCTCTCTTATATGAGACTGTGGCCTCAATGGGACTATCTGCATATAAAAAGAGCCAAAAATGGCCCCTGGCTTCATGGTATGCCAAATCGACTCAGTAATCAGAAAATCAGCATTTCAAACTCAGCTTTGAAGCCGCTTTCAGCTGCGACACAATTGGCCACATGTTTAGGTTGAGTCGTAGCGATCTCGGGACTTTCAACAGTATACGGCTGTCGTTTATTGTCAAACATGCTTGAAAAAAACACAGTGGGCCTCTGACTAAACATGAAGAAAAGCAGGAGGAAAAACCATCCTGGGAAACCAAATAACATGAGAGAGAACAGAGAGTTTGGATTTGACTCCCTAACTTTACAGAACTGGCCTTTCCAGGTAGTCCAGGGTTCGCTTGTTTGGACCAATGGGCTTTCACACCAGCCAATCTCAAATGAAGTCTCTAAATAAACTCACTGTGGTCTATCCAGATAGGACCAAGCAGCTCTGGGGGGAATTGCCCTCCAAACATGCACTCAGATATATTCTTCCAATGACGATTTGGTTGCATTCTGTTTAGTCACAGGAAACTACCAAGCTCCTCATACTTGTTTATTCAAAAGTCTTTTTGATATTACCACTTCAATGCAAAGCAGTGGGTCTATGATCAACTGCAGCAAGGATTGGAAAATCAATCTGGAGAAGCACAGAGAGAGAGACAGAGACAGAGACAGAGACAGCGAGACAGAGAGAGTCAAAGAGAGACAAAGAGAGAGAGAGAGAAAGAGAGAGAGAGAGAGAGACATGTGGTGGCTTCATGGTGGATTTGTTGACAGCAGTCGAAAGCCTCTTTAATAAAACTCAAATTAGAGTGGAAGAAATCGATGAAGAACTGAAACGTCCAAGAAGCAACAATGCTTCCTGCCTGTTTTACAGGAATCCCCACCGTGTTCGTGTCCGCATGGGTGATGGCGAGGATTTATCTGGAAGATACGGGGTGAGTGCTGCTTCCAGGCAGTCGACTGTATCCGACACGTAATCCTGGGTCCTTCCCTGTAAATCCCTGCAAACATAGTTCATGGTTCCACTTGAATCACATGAATAGCCAAGCCCCAGGTCTTTTGCATTTGAATATGTGCCACATTTGTGTTCTGTGGTTGAGCAAGGCGACATTTTGTTGTTTGGTCTGATTGGCGAGAGAAGACGGGAACAGAGGCTGCATCTGTTGGGTTACGTCTGTAGAAAAACTACAAAGGAATGTGAACAATAAGACGAACATACCTCATGTCAACGAGCTGTTCATTAGAGGTATTAGATGTCAGGACTTGGTACTTCTTGTGCGTGGAGGGTGCTCCGTGTTTACTCAGCCTCCGCTGCACATTATTCCAGCTGACACTGCAGCTCATGAGTGGGCGTCCTCTTTAAACGAGTTTCTGAAGCCACTCTGAAACAATTACAGAGAAACAGTGTGACATCAGAAAGTAGTAACCAAAGTGCATGGAGAGTGCCTCTGACATTTATTAAGGCTCAGAACGAACCGTTGAGCTTGTTTTATGAAGCCGATGGGAATCGTAAACAGCCCAGTAAGATAAGAAATACAAATTGCTTTGTGTTGATTTATTTTTTTTCCATTGCTCATTTGTTCATTTAACCACTGAATTATTTATTGTAGATTTCCGTTTTTTGGGAATAAGTAGCCTAAAGTTTGGCTCAACCTGCATTGTTTTGCATCCACACGTTTGCTGAGATCTGCAGCGCCAGCTGTGGCTGCTCCTTTAAAGTAGCAGCCATCAAATTCCAACACCAGTCAAAGCTGCAACATGACTCTTGACGCACGAATGCTTTGATATATGTGGTATCAAAAAGAATGTTCTAAAAACGCTGTTTTTGTGAGGCCTTCGAATCACAATTTTACCGTTGAACACCAAAAACTGCTCGGAATTTTGAGGTTTGTGCCAAAAAAGATTCAATTTGTGACTTTATGTTTGTTTGTTTTTTAAATTCATCTTTATATCTTCCGTCTCTCACAATGATCTGGTAATATTTCCCTAAAACAAGCGTTAGAAAAACTGATGAACTTCGAGTTCGCCTTTAACAACTTCTCCTCTCTCTACCAACTTGACGGTGTTCTTAGATGCTGGGAACGAAACGACAACCCCATACCCAACTGGGTGATCAATGGACCGATCGGATTCTCCATTATGGTATGTTGAGCTTCATTTGTCTCTGCTGTTATTCTTCTACAGAGTACTTTGGTCATTACCCATGTGGTTTCGAGCAGCTAGTATTTCCAGTAGCTCCATCCTACTTGTTTCAAATCTAAAAACTCACCGAAAGTTTCCGCCTGTGTCTCATTAAGTCCCTTTAACTTCTTTGTGAATCCAGTCTGTCATTGCGAATTTTTGGATTCGTTTGTGTGTCTCCTCTCATTCTTTCATCATAAATCTTTGTTTTATTCTTCTGTGGAAATTTTATGAGGTATTTTAGGTTTCAAGCTCTGTGTAGATTTTCATTTTGAGACTTTTTCTTCCACAAACAACTTGCTGAACATCGTGCAAGAATTACACAGCAGTGTCTCCCTCTTAATGGCTACTACAACAAGATGCATCGAAGGAGATCTTAGAATTGGTGGCTGTCTTTTTCCTGAAATGCCCTCATTAAAGGTCAACATACATGATCCTTTAGACTGTGAAACCCTTGGGGAGCCTGATGCTTCATTGGAGATTTCTTCGGGCACCAGAGTTCGTTCTTTGTGTCATTCAGCAGCAGCAGCAGCGTAAAGTGTGAGCGCGCCGCATCTCAAGGCATTAAATTCACAGGGTCTCATGTCGAGTGTGTTCTCGTTTCCTGCTGTGTGACAGCCCACCGTAAGCTCCGCCGACCTTTGATGGTCCCAGCAGGGGGGAGGTCCCTCTTAGCAGAAGACGGTTTTGAGCAATAACTGTATTTATGCCGAGAAATAATGTTTAAATTGGAGAAGCAGTTCTGTTTGGATTGTACATGGAAGCAGTTCTCAAGAGTTTGCATCCAAAGAAGCTCAAATGCTGCTCATTTTGTGGCCTTTCTATGCAGGTTTCTGCAAAACAAACAAATTAATGCAAATTGGAGGCAGCTTTTCTGTTGACTTTCTTGGTTTCTCATTAAGTCCTGCAAATATGACACTCAGGTTTAGTTCAGCTTTTGTTGAGCAAGTGAAAAGTAATAAAAGACAGGTTGACACCACCCCCCAAAAGCACATATGCTGGCAAAATGAAAGTTTTTAATGAAACAGGTTTCAAATAACAGCAGTACATCACATATCATGTGTTTCGAAGAAGTAGGTAGAAGAGTGATATATTCATTGGCAATTTATGACTGTAGACTTTTGTTACCTTTCAAAGGTAGCTGGTTTTTAATTTCGGAATAAATCCAGTGAAATATAATAAACTTACCTCGCGACACTCCGAGTGAAAAATAATCCCCGTGTATCGTTTAAATGCAGTTCATGGGGGCTCTGAAGCTGTTTAGGCTGCTGTTGCCTTCAAACCTTCCTGCTCTCTCCGGGTTTGCCAGCGTCTGTGCAGCCCGTCTGTCCTCAGCAACGAGCTTACCGTCATTCACCTTTAAGTACAGTAATTCAACACCAGCCTCATTACCTTGCACACTGTATAATCTCTGGCAAATAGCTGTATTACCAGACATCGAATGAGATCATCCAAAGCGGAAGAAAGAGTTCAAGAGCATCTCACTTTCTAGCCCTGACTGTGTAGTTTACAAAGCAAACACGAACCACAAGCAACACTGGATGATTTTTTTCAACTGTTGGAGTGTTTGCTCCACCCGATGTATTCTGTGGGCGGTGAAAAAAGCCAGCGCAGCAAAAATCAAACATCTCCCCACATGGACTCCTCTGACTCACTTCCTCTTTGTTGTCTCCAAGGTGAATTTCATCCAGTTCATCTGCATCATTCGGATCCTGGTTCAGAAGCTTCGGTGTCCCGACGTGGGCGGCAATGACCAATCGCAATACAGGTCGGTGACGCACTGCGGGCTCAGTTTCGATGCGTTTCCGAACAGCATGAAGTCCCGAAATCCACGCGGAGATCAGAAACCGACCTCTGCCTGCGTAGACATATTCGATACAAAGCCCAAACGAGGTGATAGAAGTTGAAAGTTGTGTCAACATTTGTGTGTCATGAAGCAAATTCGGCCCTTGCAGGGAGATAGCTGCAGTGAAAAAAAGGATTAACAGAGTGCCTCAAACTGTATATATATCTGAGGCACCCAAAACATTTTATCCTCTCACAGTCTGAAGAGATAAGAGTGATGACAGCGCTCATTCGACAGCGTTCCTTTTCATGGCGCAGCCTTTATGGAACGGGGATGAAACCTTTGTGCTTCTCCGGAACAGCGAATTCGAGTGCGATTTAGTGTCTGTTTGAGCTCAGTCACAGGCGGTGTGTTTAATCTCCAGGCAATTTTACCATCTGAGCTGCGCTGAGTTGTCAGGTATTCTCATGTCCCGCGGCAGCGGCGGTGATCCGAGATTCAATGGCGGAGGGGGTGATGAAAAGCCCGGATCGGCCCTGTTTGTTCCCTCGCAGACACTGCTGTTAGCGTAAGTGAAGCTTCAGATGTCGGTGCGGTGCATCTCATCAGGGAGCTGAGCTGAGTCGACTGCGGGAGGAAGACGCTGCGAAGGAGCTTTTCACCGTCTTCAGCTGGAGTCACATTCGCCGTACAGTCGTCTATCAGTTCGTTGTATGGACTCTATCGGTGATTCTTGGAAAGGACGTCAGGTTTCAGTGTTTGCGCTGAAATCTGAAGCTCGATGTGCTGGTGTGAACGTCCCACCAAACTCAGTAACAAACTTTTGTCCCCCTGTAAACATGGGACAAAAAGGTCCTTGATCCAGGAAGTCCTGGTCTGCTTTCAGGAGCAGAAAAGTGCCTCGCGTTCATTTCCAAAAGTCAGTCAGTCTGTTCAAGTTTTCTTCTTTCTCGTGCTTTTTCCGCCCCCTACGGAACAGCTTCGGCACATTTTGAGCTTGTGGGTCTGCGCTTGAAAAGAGTTTTGTCCTGTTGACCCAATGAAACCAAGGTGTGACCATTACCTGAATGGTTTTGGGACGTGGTGCTGCTCTCTTTCCCAGGAGGTTGGCCAAATCCACACTCCTGCTCATCCCTCTGTTCGGGATCCATTACGTGGTCTTCGTGTCTCTCAGCGAGTCCATTGCAGAAGATTATCGGATATTTTTTGACCTGGCCCTCGGATCCTTTCAGGTATGGAAACAATATCTGTCTGTACATGTTTCCTTTTAGTATTGTCGCCATCCTCAATGCTTTTCTTAAAAGCAAAACACTCGACACATAACTGATTCAAGCTGGGTTTTTTCAGGGTCTCGTGGTGGCCATTCTCTACTGTTTTCTGAACAGCGAGGTGAGTTGTCACGCAAAGCCACTTTGTAAACTATGCATTTAGTCGTCCTGGTAAAAAGCGAACATAAAATGCCTATCAGGCTGCCCGGAACGTCCATTTGCACCCAGTATTTCTCTTGAATTTCAAGGATGCACGGCAATAACAATCAGATGTGTCGAGCATGCTTGGCTGATTTGCGAGCAAAAGATTGAGAGCTTTCTTTCTCTGTCGCTATGTCACGTCGTCAAAACAGTTATTTGTAGAGAGAGAGAGAGAGGAGAGAGAGAGAGAGAGAGAGAGAGAGAGAGGGAGAACAACTGAACCATCTTCAAATATGTTCCTTCAGGTTCAAAGTGAGCTGAAGAGAAAGTGGCGCAGCATGTGTCTGAACTGCCGTCTGAGCAGAAACCACTTCAACAGCACCTTCGCCTCCAGGAACGGCTCGGAGCACATGGTCCAGTTTCACCGGACCTCCCGGACGCAGTCCATCCTGCAGTCAGAGACCACCGTGCTCTGAGGACACTGGGGGGCTCTGACACTCACAACAAAGGTTGACCTGGGTTTGAAAAAGAAAGCAAAGCATGTTCAAAAGATGCATTTGTCACAGGAAAGGCTGCATGGGTGGGACTTACACATCAAAGAAGAGCAAATTTTCTCGGGGGGCTTCAGCTTTGTGAGTCTTCACCTTCAACCTTCAAGTGTCCCTTAAGAGGACATACCACCGCCTGGATCCATCTGATGAAGTAGTACTGCTGTTTGCAGCATACAAATGCCCCCTTTTTACCCATGATTGTTGTGCCACATTGGCCACATGTGACCTGAGGAACGTATCTGTACTGTCTTTTTCAGGCTTTTTATTCTGAGTGCATTAAATGTATAACTTGGAAGGAAACGTGTATGGTAGACGTAGGAACCTGGCGCTGTATGCTTTAGATGGACTGAGTTGCATAAACAAATGAAACAGTTTTCTTTTCTTTAAAAGTGATATTACGAGGTAACTGTATCGGTGTAAACGTCGGTGAAAGGGTTAGCCGATCGCTATCTGTGATATAAAGTTCAATCTGTTTGTACGAACATGCTGTTTGCTGGTAAACTGGTGCCCTGTGATATAAGCATGTTGCCTGGCAACCGCTGCCAGGCCACAGGCGATGAGGTTGCCAGGCACTGGTTGCCAGAGTTTTTTTTTAATGTACTGTTATTTTCTTGTGTGTCGTATGTATATTTGATTAGCTGTAAATGTTGTGAACTAAAGACTTCTATTGTCACACAGCATCACACAAGCCATAACAGGACGTGACCACGTGGGAAAAACAAGCTAAATGAAGAAGGGGAAAAAAATGACATCAGAAATGAGTTTAGCGACGAAGGGGAAATTTGTTGTATCGTTTGTCTTTGATGTTTTTGTTTCGCAGAGCCGGAATTTACAAAGTGCTCATTGTTGTAGCCTTTGTGTGCACATTGTGTGCGAGAAGTGTGTCTGAGAAGGACCTTTTCATCTGCTTTAAAGTGCAGCGAAACAACAAAACCTTTCCCCCTCTAGTGGTTACACTGTCATGTGCAACTTATTCATCACCTACTTTTGCATGTTTATTTTCAAAATTAAGTTCTTACTTTTTTTTTGACACCTCTCTCAGATCTTATTAGAGCTGGTCCACAACACTGGCTGATTGTGTCACTAGTGGTATTTTCTTTTGGGGGGGGTTCACAACATATTATGGTCTTGTGATCAAAAAGTCTTGTTTAGGCAACAGGATCAAGTCTCTTCAAAGTTTTTCCTCTTTTGGGGTTTTTTAAACCTTTTTTAACTTGGTCTTTATTTGGTTGTATTGTGGTGGCAGCAGGAGCTTTTCTCGGCCATGTCGCTTCACCTGCAGCATTCTGGTGGTCCTCAAGGTTTCCCACCCCCGGCTGCTACTTCTGAACCTTGCCCGAAAATGATACACAAATGCATTTTGACCCAGGTCAACGGCACATGTGCTCACTGCTTTTAGGGCATCTGGTGAAATGACTGGTAACTGCAGGGTTGTTTGTCTACCAATCCAACACCTGAGCTTTTCTGCAAAGTGCTGTCATTATTTAGTGAAGCCGTCTATTTAAAAAAAAAAAACTGCTGTCATCTGCATGTTCCCAGTGTTTTATCTGTGCTGTCTGATGATTTTGACAAAGTGCTCTGTGATCTGTCATATTGAAGCAATGCAGGTGCTCTGACTGATGATGCCATTTATTTGTTGAAGATGTGTCCACCAGGTGCTGGGAAAAGGGATTTTTTTTTTTTTGTCACATGCTATATTCTGCTCAGAATGAAACCGTTTTTAAACTCCTTTTTCACGTCTGTCTAATCAGTCATCCTGGACTTGAGAGGACAGGCTTGTAATTGGCACGTGTCAGCCATGTTTTTCCATTTGCTAATGGATCCCATGCACGCACAGCTTTCTCCAGACATGTTCTCCTTCTGCAGGTAAACTCCAGCTGTAGCAGAGGCACCTGGTGGATGCAGACATTTCAAAGTAAATAATACGTATTTGCATGTAAATGGGGATGTTTCAGGTTTTGTCCAGCTCTGTCTCATTCGCGGGGCGTCATATACTGCTGTCAAGGCTGCTGCCTTCTCACAGATGCACACAAAGTGCTGTTTGAGGTTGGTGATGGTGGGGAAGTGGGGGGGGGGGTGTCTTGTCACTCTGTGCAAAAGTTGGAGGGCAAACAGAGAGCTTTAATCCTGTGACCCAAAGTTCATGTCCAGATCAGAACAAATAGAAATGGGAGTGCTCGAGCCTGAACCCAACATCTGAGACAGGCAGCAGCTTCCCAACCAACAGGCAGTCCAACACACCCCGAGAATCAGCGCAGACGGCTTCATACAAGCAGCTTTTTGTTGTGCAGCTGTTGCTGGAACTCGATGTAAATTTTTGGGGCAAAAACTTGCTTGCTTTTTTGAAAAACATATTTTATCGTGTTGTATTTAACTCTACCGGGTCAAACAAAAAAAAATGTCTGGTGACACTTGACTTAAGGCATGTAGAATAAGTTAATTTGCAAATGTTTAGCCTCTTTACAAGTCATACAAACCGCCGACTGTTCTGTTTAAGTGCTTTTCTTCTGCTGAGTTTGTCATTTTTTTGAAATATGATTGAGTGACGTTGAGCAGCTTTTTCTGATCCAACACGTTCAACCAAACTTGTGTTCTCACACACTGTATAGTACAAAGGAGCCAGACTATGTTGTGCCTTTCAAGTCACTTGAAGCAAAAGCTTGTCCAACAAGACAGAAGGCCATAGAAATGATTCGCTGTACTATTTTTCTACTGTGTTTGTTAACCTGGCTGTCTGATGTGTACGCTGCCACATTGAGACATACAGCTAAAAGTCATCTGCATAGCATTCAGTATGAAGTGAAAGAGCCCTCAGTGTGGAACCTTGTGGATGTAGATAGATTAACTATGAACTCGTGATTTTTTTGGGCCTGAAATTTGAGTTTATTGCTGGTGTTTTTTCAAGCCGAATTATCGAATTGAGCCTGATTTATAAATCAAACTGTTTGTTTCTCAATACCTGTTTTTGAAACTCGTAACAAACTCGACAACGTGTGAGATGGAGTTAAAGAAGGAACACCGCAAACAATCAAATCACAGTTTAAAACCGGGTTGTTATTAGGATCAACTGTACAACTTTATGCCTTAAGAAAAGTGTTACCAAAAAACAACACAACGATGTCACCATGTAACTCGGTGTACCATTCGACGTCTCTGTGACTTCAAGTGAAATGACCACAGGCAGCACGGACAGTGCTGGCTTGTCGAGTGACTTCATAGTTAATGTTCGCGGACGCGATGCCGAGTATCGCGTCGTCTTCAAATACGTGTTTGTATTGAGACACCATGAATGTCATGCGAAAAAAAAGATTGATAAAGGTTATCTTTGTGAAAATTCCTCTCTGTGAATGTACGGGGTTTAATACTGTTGTTGTTTATTTTGAAGCCTGTTTGTGATCATAAAAGGAATTCCAGGAAATTTCTGTCGCTGTTCATTTGTGACCCCGGGAGGGGTGGGTGTTGTTTTGGGGTTAGCAGGGTAAGTTCAGGCTTAATTGTGGATCATCTGTTCTAAACATTTGCTTTTTATTGAGTTTATCTTTCTGCGATAAGTTTCTCGTAGCGCCTAACCCGCCCCCGAGGTGACTCGTCAGAAGAGCCGCTCGGTGGGTGAAGGTCCCACTTCACTACAACGCACACGCTGGAGAAGAATCCTCCAAAACAAAGTTGGAGTAATGTGCAGAAAGGAGGATGGAGCACGTAAAGTTCACAGCTTCTTCACTTCCCCTCATTTGTCTTCTCCTCATTTGTCCCCCTTTCATCTCCTTTCTCCAGTCGTCGGCTGCGCCTTCCTCTGAGCTCGGCCTCGGGGTGGCGAGCTGGATGTTCAGTCATCTCTGAGAAGACGGGGCCGCCTTGATCAGAGCTGACACAGCAACTTCAGGCGGTGATGTCGCTAATTGGGAGAGTAAAGGCGGGCCGGGACATGGGGGGGGGCGGTGCAGGGGGGTTCCCTGTCTGGATGAAGACTGAGCACTTGGCTTTACATGGCTGGTTGTTGTGCGTGAAATTCACATGCTGTCCAGAGGGAGACTCTTTATCACAGTTTCCTTCACAGCCTCCAAACAGAATAGCGACAGAGATCTAAAACTGGGATTTTTTCCTCTCTGCTGGGACAAAGTGAGAAGTAAAACTGATATGAAACCAGAGACCCTCGAGGCTTTTAACTGATACTGATTTCTGGTTTCTTTAGAAATAACAGGCTGTCACGTTCGAGTGGATCCTAACAAGGGATGGGAAATAGGAAGCAGCTCTTACAGAGATTCGGTTTCTGGGGTTTTCCCAGTTTCCCATCCTGTGGAAATCTGTTTCCTTGTGATGTGACATGACTACGACTGAATTTCAATACGTTTGCCAATCAAGTTCCTCTACTGAAAAAGTTCACCAAACTGACTGCAGTTTATTGTTGCATCTCGAACAATAAATTTCCTTTTTCGGTTCTTTTCAATCAAGTTAATGTCATAATTTGTGGGTGGAGCCTAATTCTAACTTATCTTCCCAATGGTCGCGGTTTGACCGTGATGTGATCCTCGACCATGAGAAATGGCAAAGCCCATTGTGTAATTACTAGCAGGCTGAAAGTATATCCTATATAATTATGGATCCTTCACTTTATCCTGGGTTATTAACAGTATTGTTCAGGAAATCGAAGGGGGGGGTGGGGTTACATGAGTTTAGATTAGCTGTGCATCGAAGGCTTCGCTTCATTAGGCTGTGAACTCTGTCCCCCCTGCTGCAAATCCAACCCACTGTATTGCTGTCACATAGCTTCTTGCCCCCTAAAGTCTGCATGCTTTTAAATCATCATTTGGTTAACCAATGCGAAAACAGTTCAGTGAGCATGAAGAGTTTGTCGCCTTCGGCCATCTGGTCGCTCCAGCTGTCGGCGACAAACAGGTGTTCACCTGGTGAGTCAGTGATTAAAAGTTTGTTGGAAAAGCCAAGTCTCAGAGTCTGCGTGCGTGTCGGACTGAAGTCGACGGGGGAACTCGGAGCCCTCAGAATCAACTTTGGGTTTAGGTGATGCAAACAAGCCAGTGCACTGATGTTTTAGCCCACTATGACCAAAGGATTAATACTGACTGGCTTATATCGCGGTTATTCTCGCCGTTTTGCAATCGTCTGTAATTCTGCTCAGTCTTTTCATGTAGTTCAAGCAATAATTTCACAAAGCTGAGAATGATGGTCGTAAATATCTCAGTTCTAACGGTCTGTCAGCATTTTGCCTCCACTTGAAGATGATTCCTCATTGGTATGTTGTTTGTGTGATAAACAGCCGAGTCACTTTCTTGCCCACAAACACGAGATTTTCTCTGAACCATTCCTGTGACACTGGACAGAGACGTCACCGGCTGTCCGCAGAGGTTAATGTGTTTTTTTTTCTTTTCCTCATGCGGTGAAAATCTGTTTCGTTCTGTTTAACACAGTACAGCTTTATCGCCGCGTTGGCATCTACCCTTGTGAGCTGACAGCGCGTAACGACAGTGGACAGGATGTGATGGATGTCATTATCTGTCAAGACGCATCATTTTCACCGCGTAGGCAGACGGAGACGGACGATATTAGATGCCAGGGACTCCTTGAAACCCTGCCAATCTCTATTATTCCTCTGCAGCCTGCAGACCGTCTGTTATTTCAGGCTATCTGGGCACTGATGCCTTTGCCGCTTCTCAATGGAAACGGCTTAATTTTTTTTTTCACTTTTTAAAGCTGTTTTCGTCCAGCTGTTGATGTAAATGAATAAGCTCATCAGAGCAACACATCAAAATAAAAATAGGTACAAACTTTAGTTGAATGTGTCTTTGTTCAAATTTTAGCATCGTAGCATGATACCTTTGAACTAATGTGAAGTTTTACCGATTTTTAAAAGCAAAAAAAGAAAGTTTTATTCTGAAAAAACCTACATTACATTCTTTTTCTTCCACTTTTGTTGCTAGCAAAAGCACAGTTTGCTTTTACATACGTTCTCGTCCAAAAGTATGACTGCCACCTGCTGGTCAGTTCTGGGCCTCATTATTTAGTTGAATCCTCTCACTGAAAGAAAACGGTGTGATCCTCAATAAACAAATTAGGAGGAGAATTCAGCAATATTGAAATCGACACTTTTCTGCAATTTGTACATTTAATATGGCTGCCAATTGGACAACATAAGGACCTTTCGTGGGCTAGTTTTGTGGACAGTGCCGCAGTTCGATGCGAAAGGAATTCTAATGATCTACACAGTATGTGTGAGGCAAGCGAATTTATTCCTCACAGAGAATCTACATTCGTAGGTATCAGACGAGATCTCGACTCTTTCCCAAGTTTCATGAACAGTTGTGTGCACTCAGCTGATCAAATGCCACCGCAATGATCCCATGAGTGCAATTAGCTCGGCATCCAATGAACTTGCGAAAGTTTGCAAGATTCTGTTGCATAATAGGTGACATCCAGAAAGTTGTCTTTTTTTTCCACTTTATATCACCAGTCTGTAAAAACTGTGATGGGAACGCTCGTGCACGGTTTGGACCAGCATCCAAACTGGACTCAAAGCCTGGATGAATTCACAAGAGTCAGTAATTTTACACTCACAGCAGCTCTTCATTTATCAGTATGTGACTTGGACTCCTTTCTGAAGAAAGACAGGTGGATGTTTTTTCTGACCTGTCTCCAATGTGCCTCTTGGATAATGGACTGTTTACGAGACTGTGTGTGTGTGTGCGTGTGTGACGGTCAGGAAGCGATCGATAAGACTGAAACGCGTCCAGTTGTGGGCAGAGGTTGACGTCACTGAAGGTCACCGGCGTGACGAGCCTTTACGGTAACGACCGGAGGGGTTGTGAGGATGAGCTGTCGCTCCGCCTCAGCAGACGACACTCGAGTCCAGAAACACTAAAACCTGCAACTCTCAGGCTGCTGTCAATCATCCGCGGAGAAACTCCACCTCGTCACCTCAGAGGATGTTCAACCAAGTTGATTGATAAAATCGAAGTCGAATTTGCTTCCAGGTCTTTGGAGCTTTTGTTTGACGTTCTACTCTAGCAAGCTTTTGCAACCTGGACAAAAGTTCAACCTGAATGACAGAAGCTTGATACTCACCTTAATGTTTCTCTTGAGTATCCACTCAAGTTTTTTGTGAATTCACTCAGAGCTGGCTCATCTGGAGGCTTTAAATGCTACTTTTCAAACTAAAAAAACTGTCAAAGATTGATGCCAATAAAGACGAATTCAAAACAGTGATTTTAAACCATACCTTTAACAAATTGGTACTTTTCTTTTCCTTAATCAGTGGGTTAATTGTGGGTGTTTCAGTCAATTTTAAAGCAGAAGATTGAGTCAAGAAATTATTCGGAGTGCAAATTGGTTATTATCCGTTTCAGTCCGACGTGGAAAGTCTCTGTCGCGATGCCAGTGAGGCTCGGTGGATTCTTTTGTCACTCTGCGTTAGACTCAAGCTGTCGTCACACA
>JASSRZ010034286.1:5296-17273 GCA_032164315.1 Malacoctenus gilli | reverse complement strand
GTGTGTGTGTGTGAGAGAGAGAGAGAGAGAGAGAGAGAGAGAGAGAGAGAGAGAGAGAGAGAGAGAGAGAGAGGTGGTTTGGCCTTCTATACATCCTGCATTGTGTATTTGTGTATTTTATTCTACCCCACACACGCCCACAGATTTGCCACACTATACTTGTGAGGCCTCTCCATTCAATAAAGCATCTACAGGCAGCAATGTCCAAGCAGTTGTTTGTTTTTTTCTAAAGCAAATCTTGTAACCAGTGGGGCTGCTGGTTTAAGTCCAAGGTCTGGCAAAAGATAGAGGTGAGGAAAGTGGGAGTGACCACCTGTTTTCACCCTGGTCCCCACCACTGTGGGCCCTCAATCAAGGCCCCAAAACCCGGCGTGTTCACTGGGCTGCAGCAGCACATGGCTTCTAGTATGTGTGTGATCATGCGATTAAGAATAGGATGACTTACAATGCAAGAGCAACAAAAGATAACTTATTCTTTTCCTAATAATTGCAATTCAGCAGATGACCTAAACCCAACACTCTCACCACCAAGATTGTAGAAATCCCCACCCCCAAAAAAGAGATGTCATGGACATACAGGAGGAGTGCATTGTGGGCCACTCTCGGTGATGTGTTTTGAGAGACAACATGTGATGGTGATGCGCCCTCTGTTCGCTCCCAGTCTGAGCTCATGTTAGAGCCACAGATGGATGAAAGCTGCCTGTTCTAGTTGAGGACATTGACCAACAGATCCATCACCGAATATTTTATTCGAGTAACTGCAAGTCATTTATTCTGTGAATTTTTCTCTCTGCATGGAGATTTAAAAAAAAAAAAAAGATAATTTTGAAGGGAATCCTTTTAAACATCAGGCCTGCGAGCTACTCAGACTCAAACTCCTCATGACCCCCATGTACAGTCCATCATCCAGAAGCAGGGACGCTATCACAAAGACCATCTCTGTGTGGCCAGATGGGGCTGTGTCCATGCTCCAGGACTGCTTCGAGACCACCGATTGGCGGAGTCTGCTGAGTCTGAGTCTGAATGAGTTTAAACGAACAAGAATTTGTTTTTATTGGTTGATCCTTTATTAGCAGGTAACATCAATATTTTTTCATGATTTCCTTGCAGTTTTTTTCATTTGAATTTTTTCCTGAAATACTGCTCATTGCACGCCCTGCCATTTATCATTATTATTACTATTTTTATTAATTATTCATTAATATTACTATAATAATAATAATAATAATAATAATAATAATGATAATAATAATAATACATTTCAGAAATAGCGCTTCTTTACAGGTACTGTAAAAAGACTGACAAAGACACTGTCCAAGATGTTGGGAAAATACATTAAATGGTACACATTAAAGACAGATTAAATAAAAGTACAAAAAGAAATACAGCTGACAAAAAAGAAATGGAGTGGGTTAAAAGAAATAAAACTGTGTGAAAAGTGTCAAGATCAAGTAGAGAGACAAAATTGCACATTACAAGCAAATTAAAGATTTTTTTAAAAAGAGGGTTTTAAATAAAGGTTTGTGCATCTGGATGGTCATGGAAAGATTTGGGGAGTGAGTTCCAGAGGATGGGCATGGCTGTGGAAAAAGCCCCCCCCCCCCCCCAGGTTCAGTGCTTGGACGAGTGTGGTGTTGGAGCAGGTCTGCGAGGTAAGTTGTTGTTTAGTGATTTGTAAGTGAGGAGGAATATTTCAAACTGTCTGTGGTGTTTGATGGGGAGCCAGTGGTTGTGGAGAACAAAGGTGATGTCACCACGACAGCAAGTCTGAGTGATGGAGTTCTGAAAAGTTTATTGTTTGTCATGAGTGGAGGAGATGGCAGGGAGGCCATGCTTGAGTAACATGGAATGTTGGGGATCAAGAGGTTTTCATCCCATGTATGTCAGGATTTTTATCAGGTGTCTCGAGGAAAATGGAGAAAATTGGGCTATATGCTGGATAGTGACAGGTGGGGAGGGGGCTCAAATGGTAATGGGTGGGATACTCTGGATGTGGAGGTTGCTGTAGATCTTGTTAATTGTTGTTTGGAAGAATTAAAGGAATAATCTTTCAGTGGTGAATGATGAATATATATTTCCAAGAGGTTTGAGGAGATGGTGGATTATTGGGCAGTGTTGACAAAAAGTTTCAAATTGCCGAGGGTGGTCAGTGTAGGTCTGAAGGTGCCCACTTAATCCAGTTTTTCTATGTGCTCCAGTTTTTCCATTTATGGGTCTTCATTGAGCAGCATTCAGGGGTATACCATGGGGCAGACTGTAAAAAAATCCTTCTAGCTTTGTTTGGGAGAGCTTATGCAGGCAGGAAGAGAGTGCGTAATTGTATCAGTTAACCAGGTCAGCAGGATCATCAGATGAGGCGACAGACTGGGTAAGAGAGGCTGTGAGTGCTGAGGAGGGAAAGGGGCTTAAGTTTGTGGGGGTCAGATGGTCTGAGATGTGTGAATTCTAGTGACAGAGCTAATATGTGGAAGGATTCATGGAACAGACCAAGTCCAGAGCCTCATTGTTGTGTGAAATTCAGGCACTGTGTCAAGGCTGTTTTCCTGTTTGTATTTTCAATGTGTAAGTTAGTGTCATGCCTGCTGGGGCCAGGTAATGATGCCCTTCTTGATTCTCTCCTCCGTCTCTCCACACCTGGAGAGGCATGAGCAGGTGCGGCGACTGACGAGGACGGCAGGTGCTGCCCATCATGTGATTGCAGGCACGGGGCTGTCTCAGCTGCAGCTCGTCTCCAGCGTAGGATTTAAGCCGCCCCAGTCACAAGTCCTCACCGGACTGTAAACAGTCTCCAGTCAGTCTGATGTACAAGTTTATGCCCAGGTCTGTACCTTGGGATTCGTTGTTCGCTTGTTCTCTGCTTGCAGCTCGGATTCTCTGTCACAATCCATGTCCACCCATCCTGCCTTTCCAGATCCCTGCCCGCCTGTCCGTCCTCGTCATTATGCCTGTCTCTGGACTGGTGTCGGACTCAGGCGCAGGACAACAAAACACAGCAACAGGATAAAAAACAAAAAGCTTTTATTTGCACATACAGAAGGCAAACGAGAACTCCAAAACTCACAAAATGGGTTGACTACTCCCCCTAATGATCAGAACTAAAAGCACACCGGGAGGACCAGAGTGGCGCTTACGGAATTTGCGGATGATGGCAGGGTCCAGGATCTGACGGCGAGGAACCCAACAGCGTTCCTCCGGACCGTAACCCTCTCAGTCCACCAAATATTGTAGGACCTGTCCCCGACCATGCACGTCCAGCAGCCTGCGCATATATGCGGGCGCATCGTCCACCATCCTGGGAGGTGGAGGGGAACGGACAGGGGAGGCCAGTGGACTCTCAGTGATTTGTGAAACATGGAAGGTGGGGTGGACCTTCATGGAGGACAGGAGTCTCAGCCGTGCTGCTGTGGGGATCAGGATGTGCTCAATGAGGAAGGGTCCAATAAAAGTGGTGCCAACTTCCTACACCACACACTCAGTGGAAGGTCCTTGGCCCTCAACCAGACACCTTGAACTGGGCTGTAGGCTGGGGCTGAAGAGCGACGATGATTCGCCAACTTCACCATCGTCTGTCCTGCCTTCAGGAGTGCCGCCCGGGCTCGTCTCCACATCCTCTGGCACTTCTCCATGAACGCCTGGATGGACGGGACAGTGACCTGCTCCTGGGATGGGAAATGTGGCGGTTGATACCCCAGGGAGCACTGAAACGGGATGGACCAGAGGAGGTGTTAGACAGGGAATTGTGCGTGTACTTCAACCACGGCAATTGGCTGCTCCATGTAGTTGGGTCTCTCAATACCACACAGCGAAGGAAGGTCTCCAGTGACTGGTTTGTCCATTCAGTCCGGCCATTGTATTGTAGATGGAACCTCGGAGTCAGGCTCACTTTAGCCCCCTGAGTTTCACAGAATGCCTTCCAAATTTCAGAGACGAATCGGGGTCCATGGTTGGACACAATGTCGGCGGGGATACCGTAGAGACACAGTACGTGTAACACCAGGGGGTTAGCGGTCTCCCGGGGTGAGGGAAGCTTGGGCAGTGAGACGAAGCAAGCCATCTTCGAGAAACAGTCGGTCAGGATGACAGAGTGACCTTGGGAGACCGGGAGTCCGGTGACAAAGTCCACTTCCACAAGGGACCAGGGCTGGTGGGGGACGGGTAGCGGTTGGCACAATCCTGCGCCAGGTTGGTTGGACGTCTTATTTGCGGCGTAGGTGGGGCAGGCCACTACATAGCTCCGGGTATCCCTCTCCAGAGCCGGCCACCAGAACCTCGTCGCAGTATCTCCCCTGTGCATGCTGACCCAGGATGGCACATCAGGCGGCTGGCGTGGGCCCACTGCAAGACCTGGGAACGGATAGACTCGGGCACAAACAGACGATTAGCAGGGCCATTACCAGGGTCTGGTTCCTGGCCCTGAGCCTGCCGTACCAGGGCCTCCACCTCCCAGGTCAGGGCAGCCCCGACGCGGGAGGATAGCAGGATTCCCCCAGGCTCCTCTAGTTCAACGAGAACTGCTGGGATAGGGCATCTGGTTTAACATTTCTTGACCCAAGACGGTAGGTGAGCAAGAAATTGAACCGCCCAAAGAACAGGGTCCAGCTGGCCTGGCGGGCATTGACCCTCCTAGCAGAGCGGACATACTCTAGGTTACGGTGGTCTGTCCATACTATAAAGGGCTTTTCAGCCGCTTCCACCAATGGTGTCACTCCAAGACCAGTTCGACTGCCAGCAACTCCTAATTCCCCACATTGTAGTTGCGCTCCGCAGGGGACAACCAGCGGGAGAAGAATGTGCAGGGGTGCAGTTTCTGGTCTTCCGGTGATCGCTGGGACAGGACAGCCCCCACGCTGGTATCTGATACATCCACCTCGACGATGAACTGCAGACTGGGATCAGGTTGCATCAGGATGGGTGCTGACATGAAACGCTCCTTCAGATGGTGAAACGCTTGGTTCATCTCGACCTGGCCTGCCGAGATGACGTACCCAAGGAAGGAGACTGTCTGCGCGTGGAACTCACACTTTTCTGCCTTTACGAAAAGGTGGTTCTTCAATAGCCTTTCCAAGAACAGTTGAACATTCTGTTGGTGTTCTTCCAGGCTTTGCGAATAGATGAGTGTCCTCTAAGTAGACAAAAACGAAACAATCATATCCCAAAGGACGTCATTCAGGAGGATCTGGAAGACTGCCCGGCCATTGCTCAGGCTAAAAGGCATGACCAGGTACTTGAAATGCCCCAAAGGTGTGTTGAGGGTGGTCTTCCTTTTGTCCCCTTGGCGAATATGGGCCAGGTGGTAGGCGTTTCTCAGATCGAGTTTGATGAAAATGGTGGCTTCATGTAAGGGGTTGAATGCTGAGTCCATAAGTGGTAACGGATATTTTTTCTTAATGGTGATCACCCGGAGTCCCAAGATTTTCCCAAAATTTTGTATTTCTGCTGCCGTCCCCTCCCCTTGCAGAACTTGTGGATTCCACTCAGGCCGCTAATTGTCTCCATTATTTTGCAAACAGAGCTCAAACAAGAGGGATTGAGCTGAAATTACCAAACCACATTCGTGCATTTGCATAGTCGTTGAGGTGGAGCTGCGTGACCACCCTATTGTGCGGTTTGTGTGAGGCTGCAAACTTCAGATAGAGATCTTATGTCTGACTGTTGCACAAGAAGAGGCATAAAAACTGGTTTGTTGGGATAACGTCATTCACTGATGCATATCTCGTTCATTTGTAAAAAGGTGCATCGACCAATCCTGTTGGCTGCAGCTTGTCCCATTGTGCTGAGGTGGATAAATAAGTTTACTTTGGGGAGAGATGAACACACATGAGTTTTTTACTTTGTTTTCTGAGTTTTATTGAAATGTAATATACTCTTGATATAATGGCCTGTCAAACTAGGAAGGGCATACTTGTATCAGAAATATTTCTAATGAAATCCTTCATGAATATGAATGGGGAATTTGGTTGTAGGTTGCATACCAATACATTGGAAATTTACTCTAATATCACAATGTCAGAGGACAAAGGACTAAAATTAGCACCCCAAACCGCTCAATTTTATAAAACAGACGGAAGGTATAACTTCAGAAAGGTTTTTTTTTCACATAAAGAAAAGCAGTCTACATATGGATAAAGCACTAAATATATAGTGGTAAAATGTAAAATACAATTGTCCCATCTAGCAGTTTCCACATTCTAAAGGTGAGCCTTTCCTACATCCCATCTAGCAGTTTCCACATTCCCAAGGTGAGCCTTTCCTACATTTGCCACAGGTAAATTTGCGGCAGTGGACACAACATTCAGTGCTTCTGTTTTTATTGCAGCGTTTGCGCACCTGACACTGAGTCTTTTTCTGCTGGGAAACTCTCATCTCACGACATAGCTATTTGCGCTCTTCCTCCTGTGTCTTTTCCTGCAGGAGCCTGTTTTTGAGTTCCTCTGAAAGCTCCAGCATGAACAATCAATGACTTTCTTTCAATCCTGTACACGCTGTGTACAAAACATGTGCATCTGTGGCGGCCATGTCAAGCAGGTTATAAAACACAGCCATGGGCCACCTCCGTGTTCCTGCACGCACAAAGTTGTTGCGCAGTTTCTGGTCCATAATAACACCGCATTTGAGATGATTGTAATCAACAACAGTGTTTGGTTTTTGTTTTTGAATGTCCACAATTTCTACTTTCTGATGCATGGTACGCAGAAGACAGACACATTTTGGTTTATTTTGTCGCGTACACCATCAGCAAGGCACTTCCAGATTTGAAAACCTGTGTGGAGTGCAACTGGCACCCTGAGGTTTCCTTTGCAGTTGCTGGTAGCTCCCGATGGATTTAGTTGATGGTGCCAAGCAGAGTTGTCCATAGCTACAGTCCTTCCCTGGTCCAAAAATGGTTCCATCAATTTCAGAACATTCTCTGACGACCTCTCTCCTTTTGGATGAGTGGGATCTTTTCCCAAGTAAGGGATGGCATTACACATGCATTTTGTCTTCAGATCTGCTGCAATCCAAAACTTGATTCCAATCTTGTCAGGCTTGGATGCAATGTACTGCAAAAAAGGGGCACCGAACCTTTGACGGAAACAGCTGCTCATCCACAGTAACATGCTGTCCTGGACTGTAGGACAACACACAGTTCTGAACAAACTGCTTCCAGATGTCTGAAATTGCTGCAAATTTGTCATTGTGTATGCGTTCTTTTACGGGCGTCCCTGTCAAAACAAAGGTACAAAGTGGTTACGAGGCATTATGGGTTTGATATCTGGGTTTCCGAATTTATTGGCCCACGTGTTGCATGGGACCAATGTAACCCATGGCAGCCCTTCGGAAAAGGATTGCGAGGAAAGCCATCAGCTCGTAGACACTCATCTGCCAGCTGGGGTTTGTTCTGCGGCCCTCGTGGACAGTGCAGTCTCTGATGGTCAGCAACATGTCCACATCGAGCAAACACTGGAAACTTTTTGTGATTTTGAGTTTTGCAGACTCTGTTGGCCCTCTAGATCCATTGAAGGCAGTCTGTGGGGTTTCAGGAACAACAAAGTCTCCAACTTTCCAGTGGGACCAAACAGTGCCATCTTTCGCCTTCTCTGTGGATCCAGGCATTGTGCCAACATCAGCAGTTTTTTGCAAGGAGGGGGGTTGCCATGCACTGTGTCTTCCTCTTCATCTGATGTAGCCTCAGTGTTTGAACTGTCTCCCTAAATCACATAATTGACCACTCGGCTCCTGGTGGGTCTTTGGAGGGGAGGATTTACTGGTGGAAAAAGCAGTCGCATTCTCTTGCTCTACACCAGACTAGGTGCAGACTAAAGTCTGCACTTTGGGAATTGGAGTGTTTCCCACAGTACTCAATGCAGGGGTGAAGAAAATCATCCTTCTTGCCCATGAAGAAAAACCCAGCTCCTCCATGGGATGATGATGGACGAATGATCCCTGCTGCCAGAGAACCTCGGATGTTGTCCTCCATGGCTTGCTGTTCAGGTTTGGACAAGTTATAGAGGTGGCTGGATGGCAGAGTGGCTCCAGGGAGCAACTCGATAGCACAGTCATATGGGGCGGTGAGGTGGCAGGGAGAGGGCGTCCTCTTTACTGAAACATGGCGTCCAGGTCATGATTTATGGAGGGAATTATATTTAGCTAGACAGTGTTAGGACCAGGTGTCTCTCCTGCAGATGCAGGCGTCAGGGCGGAGTGCAGACAGGTCTCGTGGCAGCGAGGGGCCAAGGAGATTATCTGGCCCCTCTGCCAGTCTCTGTGGGGGTTGTGTTGATGAAGCCAGGGCTAACCAAGCACCACCGGGGCGTTGGACTGGTTGAACAGAAAAAATTAGACCGAATCCCGATGGTTTCCTGCCAGCACCACGGGAACTGGTGCGGTGCGGCGTTGAATCGTAGCAAGGGGTGCTCCGTTGAGGCCCCGGACCTCCAGGGGAACCTCCAGGGGCACACTGTTGAGTCCCAGCTGTTCTGCCATCTGCTGGTCCAGGAAATTTTCCTCAGCTCCGGAACCAATCAGGGCTAGAATGGGGTAGGACCGGGAAGGGAGACACAAGGTGACCTCGAGTTACAAACGCTAAAGGGAGGCTATTTAGTGACCCGGTTTTCCACAGTATAAACACCTATTGGTGTTGTTTCTCCTTGGATGACAACCTGGTGTGGTCCACCTGCATGGGTTCGGCGTCCTCCTGGGGCCTGGGTGGTGGGCTGCCCGAGAGGTGTACGCGGACAATCCCTCTGCACTTCAGGACTCCAGGCCTTCTAACGCCACTCCCGTTGCCTATTATCTATCTTGATGGCCAGCGCGATAACTTGGTCGAGCTGGTGGTGTAATCGCGGATGGCCAGTTCGCCTTTAATGGTCTCGTGCAGGGCAGCATAGAAAGCCCCCTGGAGGGACATGTCATTCCACCTGCTCCCGGCCGTCAACGTCCAAAAGTGAACAGGGTTCAGGTATCACTCATTTTCAGTTTACGGAAATGAGTGATACCTGAAACAAGAAAGTTCGACAGAACCCGGCATCGCTACTATAACGGTCTAGAACCAGAACCTGCGGTTCACGAGCCAAGGTTGCGGGGGGAGTGGCAGACAACAAGCTATTACCAGTACCTCCGGTAGCGGAAATCTGGGAAGTGAATTGGTTCACTTTGCTGGTTAGCTGAGAAACTTGTTCTAAATAAACATGACTGTTCTCTACTAAGCTTTGTAGCAGTTCTTGGTGCTGGCTGACCAATATTCCTTGGTTACTAATGGCCTGGTGTAAAGTTTTCTTGCCAGCAGCTGTCCCAGTGCTAGTCCGTTGCCTGCTGAGTCCACAGGTTGACCGGACCGTACTGTTACAGATTGGTGTTGGACTCAGGCACAGGACAACAAAACACAGCAACAGGATATAAAACAAAAAGCCTTTATCGGCACATACAGAAGGCAAACGAGAACTACAAACAAAATGGGTTGACCACTCCCCCTAATGGTCAGAACTAAAAGCACACCGAGAAGGATATGGAAGTAAAGATGCCGGTGGAAACGAGGACGCAATAACTGGAGAAACTATAAACGTAGAAACGAAAACGGGCAGGAAGTCGCCGAGCAGAAGCTAAACTAAACTAAGCCGACTAAGTACAGGCAGGCAGACCAGATCAGTGCAGGGTGCAAGAAGAGGGGGAAGCCAGCCGGAGTGGCAGTAGACAAGGCGGCACAGACTTGAGCGGTAGCTTAGACGGGAGGAGATACTGACGGGAATCAGGAGCAGAGGTTTGAGGTGGGGAAGAGCAGGGTCAGAGGCATAGGGACAGATGGGCAGGCAGAGCGCTGTCGGGACAGACAAGTGAAAGGCAGGTCGGAAGGAGCCGGAACTGGGGGGAGGTGAGTGGACAACGACGGGCAGGTTCGCAAAGCAGACCGGATTCCGGGGTGCGAAGTTTTATGGCCCAGCAACGGGTGGAGGAAGGTGTGTGGCTTATACGCGGCTGCTGATGAGAAGCAGCCGCACCTGGCGTGGGCTTGTGAGTAGGGTGATTGGTTTCACCTGTCCACCCTCGTCACTGCACCTGCTCACGCCTGCCTTGAGAGAGAGAGAGAGAGAGAAAGCACGGAGAGAGAAGAGGGAGAGGGAGTTGCCGCCATCTGCCACTGGCAGTAGCGGGCCTGACTTTTTCGCCACCTCGTCCCTGTCTGCCCTGTCCGCACTCCAGCTCCCTGGCTTCCCACACTGACCCCGGTCGGCCCGCATACCTGGTATCCTCCCATTGGCTCCCCTCTCATCTTGCTCGACACCTAATAGGTCGGCTAGTCTGCCTTCTCGTATGTCTAGTTGTTCCTGTTTGCCCGTTAGTTTGTAGTCTGTAAGATTGTGTAGTTTCTCCATTTGTCCAGCAGAGGACGTGACCGCCCTCATCTGCCCTGTTTCTTCAATCATTTGGGAATTAAAATCCCGTTATTATACACTCTGCCTGTCGCGTTGTGTTGCCTTGCATGTGGATCTCTGAACCAGTCCATAACAGGTTAGAATGACCCAGGAAGGGAACAGGTGATGAAATCACAGCTTAGTGTATTATCAATGTTTTTGCATCTCATGAACTGAGGCATCTATGTTGATCGGGCAACTGTGCTCATCCCAAAACTACAATGGAACCTCGCAGATGTTGTTCTGTGACTACGAAGAACTTCTGATGGATCATCAATGATTTTTCTGTTATTCAGTTGTAATAACAATAACGAAACACCTCTAGAATCTTAAAACAATTTTAAAAAATAACTTTTTGCACAGGCAGGCACTCCTGATCCTGGAGGACTGTACCCCTGCATGTTTTTCAGTGCGTTCCTGCTCTGAATCACCTAAATCAAAACAAGAGGAATTAAAGAATGTCATCATCATTGAAAACAATTTGTGGCATCTACGAAAAATCTTGACATAGTGGACACTTTACAATAAATTCAGGCACCCACCTGTAAACAAATGTGCAGACCACTCGGGCTTGTTAACGAGGGAAGCACAACATTTCGGACTTGCAGCTCTTTCCTTCTGCTTCTATGTACCATTTGTTTTTTATACTTATTTACAGGCAAGGTTTCACAGAAATGGCCAGATGTAGACCCCCACGAACACATTGTTCATACACACTATCGTATACATGACTTTATTCGGGTGCAGTTCATTTTCTTCCTTATTTAGTGTTTCCTTTTTCCCCAACAGTGTTGCTGAAATCCAGAAAAAGAATTATACTATATAAGAGGGTTCGACATCTCATTCATCCACTGAAATTGAAATTCTGAAGAAAGTAAATGTAACTCATTTCTACAATCATCACTTGTATGATTCTAATGTTCATTGTTAGAGGACTGAATATTATCAAGGTCCTTTTCATATCAGCATTGCCATTTGGCAGAAATCTTGTGGAAAAACCTCCGGCTAACAAGGAAAGGGTTCAGTCTCGAAGCGGTATAAATTCATCTTTTTATAGTGACAGTAACATCAAAACAGTGTATAGGGAATCATCAGCCAAAATCTAATAACAGATAATAGGGGGGAGTAGGTGATTTTGCCCCATAATGATACTTAACCTTTTGAGAACTGGCCTCTGTTTTAGGCCTGCGTTGTTTTGTTTTTTTATCTATCTATCTATCTATCCATCTATCCATCTATCCATCCATCCATCCATCCATCCATCCATATATATCAGCTCCGATTCCAAGAAGGTAAAAAGACATGAAGGCAGAATCTGACACACGGAGAATAAAAAAAATCCGCAAAAGGAGAAGTCAGGAAGGCAGAGTGTGAAAACCAGGCAGACAGAAAAAAAACAAATGGTAAAAACTAAGATGGTAGCGCGTGCGCACACACACACCCACACACACACACCCATTCATACGCATGCACATATACACAGGCATGGTGAGTTGAGTGACAGGTGAAAATCCAGAAGCAACCACACAGATTCATGCAATTTTAATGAATATTCCTTGCGCTAAGAACAGAAGGAACATCCTGCACCG
>JASSRZ010034285.1:0-17281 GCA_032164315.1 Malacoctenus gilli | reverse complement strand
ACACACACACACACACACACACACACACACACACACACACACACACACACACACACACACACACACACACACCACTAGTTTGGGTTTGGATGTTTTTGGACTGTGGAGGAAAATGCAGTGCCCACAGAAAACACACCCAAAAACAGAGGTAAAACATGCAAACTCTTCACAGTAGGACACCACATATGCCCGTGTCAGAGACCTCCCAGCTGTGTACAGAGACATGACAACAACAATGTAAGTCAAGGACGTGCAGTGTTTATTTAATGACAGAAGACCCAAACTCTACTCAACCCAGAAATAACCCATTAGCACTGCTGTTCTGATTGGATGACCAATATGACCAGAACTCTCTTGAAGCAGTGAAAAGACTTGTTGATGACAATATCTTCTCTGGGCGGCAACCGATTTTGTCAACAAAACGGGCAAATAAACCAAACCGATCAAGGTTGAAGGCAGAAGCTGCACATGATGTCCTTGTTGTCTGACGCTCTGACCTGTGGCCACTGTGATGGACCTGCTGCAGGTAGGAGATAGGAGAAGTCCTATCAAAATAATTGAAAAGTCGCCGATGTTTCAATGTTTAAGGTTTTGCTTTAATGTGACCAGTTGACAGATTAACTGCCACAGGGCTAAGACTTTGAAGGGGAGCTATCATGCAAAAAATACATTTTTCGAAAGCTTTTGAATGTGTTCACCATTTCACCACTTTCTCTGAATCTACTTGGAAAATACAACTGTTTTCAGGACACTGAAATTTTACAAAAAGTGAGATGTCTGTATCTTCACATCGATTCACCCATCTTGTAAATTTTGTCTGACTATCAAATGGTTTCCTCAAGGCAATTTAAGATGGACATTGGATTATTGTGATGAATTCAAAGTCAATATTAATTAGACTTTTTTTCAAATCAGGCTCCAACACTGTAAAAAACACGGACTGGTGAAGGTGGAAGGACTGAGGCATATTGGATCTTGATCCACAGCCACAGCATCTCATCCATTAGCATGTCTTTCTTGTCCAATTCAGCCGCTCAATGCGGGCGGTTGAAGCTTAACAGTGAGGCAGTCAGCTGGCTGTGTCTGCAGTTTGATGCGGAAAAAGAATTAGCTTCTACACAGCTGAAACTGTCATGTCGCACCCACTCAAATAACTGTGCTGTGGTTGTGTGTCACACCTTCAAAACATGGTAATTCAATTATGGAAGAACTGAGATGGGAACAAAGTTTGATAGAATAAAGGAGGAGATGGGAAGAGAAGGAAGGAAGCAAAACAGGTGAAAGCTGCTTCTCCTGTGCCTCCAGTCCAGGACATGATGTAAAGAAGTAAACACTGGCCATGTGGCTATCTGGATTAGAGGCAATGTATCAACCAGCTGGCCCATTTCAATCCCCTCTCCAGCCAGCTTTGCTGCCTGGGACTCACTTCGATCATGACCAGGGAACTAATTCCAGGCTTAAGACTGAAAAATTTGCCAACAGCTGTGATCAATGCCAGGCAGCCCACCAGCATCCCTGGGCCCATTACCTCTTACATGACACTAACAGCTGCCAAATCCATTCCACACACAAGCAAACACCCAGTCCAAGTTGGCAACTTTTTGAAACAAACACAAAAAGATTTCCTCACCACAATCAGGTTGCAAAATTTTTTTTTACTGTTATTGTTTTGCACCAAAAGGTTTTGGATAAAAATACTTTTTTTCTCGAGTTAATCTTCTAAGAGTCTGAACACAATTTGGACAAGGTTTGTAGAAAACACTGCTCATTGAACTGCAGACACTTGTGACAGAAAAAAAACACCACACTTACATACACCAAGTGGCAGTTTAAGCCAGAGGAAGAACACTCCTGCTTGAACGTATGGCAGTAACACGCACACATGCACACCAGTGGACCTCATCAGCATGTTTTTGGATGATGGGAGAATTAAACTCTCAAACACAAGGGGAGAACAAAGTTTCTTTAGAGAAAAGCTTGGCAAGGGCTTGCACCAACAACCCTCTCACTGTAAAGTCTGAGCATCAAGTCACTTTACCACTTCATCTGGACCTTTATTCAAACCCAAAAATGAAGGTCTGGGGGTACAATGGATTTCATCAAATGCTCATGCCATCAGTGGATATCTTCGAGTGTGTTCTTTGATCCTTTTGAAATTCAACTTGAGCATTAGTACAAGTTGGAGGAGGAAGCCAATTGAATTGGATCATTTGATCTTATGGAAGGAAGGAAGGAAGGAAGAAAAGGAAGGAAGGAAGGAAGGAAGGAAGGGCAGATTCTCAGCCTTTCTTCAGCTTATGAGCTGATCTCAATGTCTGTGGTGTCACTGGATGAGAATGGCAGCAGGGATTAGTTTAATTAGCTCCTAGAGTGAGGGCTGACTTCATAAGGATGTTTGAAAAAATTCCTGCTGTATTCTGAGCCCATTACTGCCAAATTGACAGAAATACGGGATTCACTTCACTGATTTTCTGGGGCCAAGTGTGATTTGTTGTCCGAGATGCGAGCAAGTAATTCCAGCTCATATTCTGTCACTGGCTTATTCATTCCCTTGTGCTGTCCTTGTTCAGCTGCCTACCCTGGAGTGGTCATTAGGAGGCATGGCAGGGTTTACAGACCACACAGCATTAAAGTTCGGATTCAAGCCAAAATTCCCACAATCAAAGCACACATTGGTGGCGACCCGAGGGAGGCCATTTCTATGGCACCCTATGGCACCGTCACTGTTTGGAGTTTCCCACTGAGACAAACCAAACGATGATCCTAAGAGAACAAAAGGGTTCAAAAGCCTATGGCTGTTGGTGTCCTTATTACTTTGTTTAGATGTGTGAGCTCCATAATTACAGGTTTAAGCAGCATACATGCGAGCAGAGCCTGGATGCTGATGGGGCGGGGTCTGTTTGAGCATGTGCTTCATTTAAAGGTTCGGTGGATTACAGTGTGTGTGTGTGTGTGGGGGGGGGAGGGGGGGCAGCTGGGAAAAGGACACAAGGGATTTACTCTGATATATGTAATTTACGTACGTGGAATTGTTTATTAACTGTATTAAAATTACAGATACAGTGATGACAGAGTCATTTATTTCTTGTGATATTTTGAGAAACTGCATTGTACCAGAATGCTGTACAGATCTTCAGTAAATGTCATAGACTCCACAGACGCCTTGTGTGCTTTATGATTGAAGCCCTGCAGTGGTCAATTACAATGAAAATCAGAAGTCAAATTCCACAACACACTCTGTAACAAGATATGAAGCTACCACCTGGACCTGGTTTCTCACTCCTACAAGCAGTTTTCTGTTGAATTACAGGTGTTTTACAGGTGTTGATATACCGTATTTTCCAGACTATAATTTGCCCTTTTTCCCCCCATAGTTTGGCCAGGGGTGCCACCTATTCTCAGGAGCTACTCATATGTGAATTACAGTAACTTGTGTTCTGTAATTTCACACTTTCAATATTTTCACACTACCAACAGTAAGAGAGCGCTCTACGTTTGTGTACCTGCACTTTCCGCACCACTGAAACGTAACATAACCGGAAACTTGTGAAAATAACTGAGAAGGACTGGCAAAAAAAATCAAATCAATCAAAGCAGATCAAAGCAACCAAAAGAAAATTATATCCTAAAAAGATTACTAGATGCAAGCGGTGAAATATGCAGCCGAAAATGGTAATCAGGCAGCTGAAAGAAAGTTCTGAGTGAGCAACAAATTTGAGGGACCGGCAGAAAGCAGTGGTGGATGAAGGGAGAGCACAGCTTCATGGCAGCTGGGAGAATGCGCTGTACATCTCCCCTGGAAGTCATTGGATGGATGGACAGAGGTTGGACTTCAGTGACAACCGAAACCTTCCTGTCAGGATCCAGAAAGGCCGCAATAATTATTGGAAGTGCAGCTCAGCAGTCTGACAAAAGCAATGCAGAACACAAAATAAATTTTCCCCTGAAAAGCGACTTATTGTCCGGTGTGACTTATGTATGGTTTTTGCTTCTTTCTATGCATTTTTTGGTTGGTGCGGCTTACACTCCAGAGCAACATATAGTCTGGAAAATAAAGTAAGTGTCCTAAGATGTTTTAACTGACACCATATGAATAGAATTCAATTGAATTTGAAAGGTACAAACCATTCGCACCAATCTTGGTGCAGGCATTCATTCACGTGTGTTCTGAGTCAGTTCACACAAACATGTACCAACTTAAAGGGTTTATTAAAAGAAACAGTTGCACTTTCCTTGCCCTGTTTATAGCTTCCCAAAGGGAGCCGACATACAATGTTATCAAGCTGCTGCCAGATTAAAAGCAGAACAATAACAGCAAATACAGCCCAAAGCGCATGACAGATATCCGGAGAGAGATTGGGGAACTTATCACTTCTGCTCGTCAAAAAGCCTTTTTAAGGTTTGGAGATACAACTGAGCACATACAGATCGAACCTTACAGTGTGAGAGTTTTGCATTTTGGAGAGCCTTAGCTGGGACAACAGAAGCCACTGACCTGATCCGTAGTTTCCTTTTTAATCAGCCACATGTAATGTTAGCCAAAATGTATCCACCTGTATTTAGTTTTCCTGCTTGAATATGTGAAAAACAATTGGTTAGTGGATAAATTATGCACATACTGTGTCTGTCCTGTTTAGTTTGTAGTATTTCAAATGTGGTGCTTTGCACTCTACAGGTTGAAGACAAAGTTCCTGCCTCAAGTGGAGGCTCTTTAAGAGTGAGGGTAGGGTGGAGCAAGAGACCGACCGGCAGCGCAGTGGACGCAGTGATTCAGCCGATGATGTCCATCACCAAAAAGCGAAGCTCTATTTAGCAGTTGATCTACATTCCCACCCTCACCTGTAGTCATGAACTCTGGGTTATGACCCAAACAATGAGATCTCGGATACAAGCGGCTGAAATGAATTTTCTCGACAGGGTGGGGGGGATCGGGGTGAGAAGTTCTGCCACCCAGGAGGAGCTCTTTGGTTTTATCATGCTTCCTCTTGCCCCTCTCAGATTTTTTCCTTTCCCTTCAGTGTTCATCGATGCATGGGTGCAGTAGTCTATCCACAGCAGATGCGAGAGTGGATATAAATTGGTTGAACACATAGCACATAATATTAAAATTCAGCTTTTAAAACAAGGATAGAAAGAAACATAAAAATTTAACTTTTGTAAAGCCTTGAGGCAGATATTGTGTGTTGAAGAATTTTGCCAATAGAACAACAGTGACTGTTGCTCTTCACTCAAACTAGTCTGGATCTCCTACTAATTAAGCAGTCCCACAAAGTCATGATGCATGTAAACAGCATGCAAACAAAAACCTTGACAAATCCAGGCAAAAATACCAATGTGGCTTTTCTATACAAATCTTAAATTATTTCCATGACAGATAACTGACACTCAACTGATTTATAGCTATTAATCATCATGATATGAATGCTCTTCTGAGTGTCTGGAATCCATTCAAAAGTACGAAGGCAAAAAAGCTTTTCCTCATGGGCTTTATCTTTAAAAGTGCAAATACCAGTATGAACAATAATAACAGAAACATTGGATTTGTTTACGTTGTCAAACACCTGCAGTGCTACCCAACAAACTGAAACGAGGCGAGAAAAGAAGACAGCAGAGCTGTCAGCAGCTCAACACACAGAAAGATGCAATTGAAACCAAATATCGATTCTTTGCCAGACTTCATTGTACAAAAGCAGCTTAAAGACCCCCCCTCCAGTGCAAACTGTGTGTGTTATATTTTTGGTGTACTCCACTCTTCCTTTATAGTTATTTATAGCTTTGTCAGTGGTTTATTTAATTTTGGTTTGCAAGTTTTTACTCCAAATCCAAAAAGCTGTTACATTTATCATAGATTTCTTTATACAGAGCTCATACAAATATGCCTCTGGGCTGAGAGTGAAGACAGCACTGCTCTGTACGCTTTCCCATTTGCAAAGAACAGCAGTGTTGGGCGGGAGCTTGGAGCTAACCGTGGTTTTGTAATGTCACAAGCAGTGAGTGTGGGAAGAAATTTTTCAGCCGTACTGATAAACGATCATTTTCTGAGTCACATGGCCAATACCGAATCCGACACATTTAAATTGTATCTATTTTGCATATAATCTGCACTTTGTGTTGGATGCAGTGTCTATCACAGTCGACAAAGTTTTGGCTATTCAATTGTTCATTTTATTCAATGTCATCTCACGAAATTGTCATTTACAGTAAATAAAAGCAAAATACAGAACCATTCAAACAAAAATAGCATGAAAATTGTGAAACGGACCTCTGGTTTAACTGGAAAGGTGTTTGTGGTTTTAAGTCAAGTATTTTTCTAATACAAAATTCTTCTCACTGACATACTGTCAGCCTTGATTCCAAAACATAAGCAAATAAATAAAATGAAATGCGTTCTCCAAAACACAGCAGCGCAAGATCCATTTCAACAAAAAAGTGTCCCTGTATTTTGAGAAGTTTTTTCAGTGTTCAAACACCTGCAGGATGGAGACATTCACCTTCTTGATTGTTTTCAGCGCTTTAGCACCACAAGCTGCTACTGTGGCAACATCGTACTTCTTCCGGAGTACGGAACGCTTCAACCCCAAGTGAGCTACTTGATTTGTGGTATTAAATCTCGATTCCTCTCAGGAATCTCCACTGTGCAGGTTTTACGAATGGCAACGCTGTTTCTTCTGTGACTGAGAAATACGCCCACACTTGTGACAACATGTTCGCTACAGTCAGGGAGTGATGGGCCAAGCTGTGGTTGAGAAGAACCCAGTAGGTACAGTGGAAAAGCCCCATGTAAGGTTTTTTTTTTTTTTAAACCCAAATGATTTCTGTTCATAAAATTCTTTTTTGTCTCCAGTCATAGAAGCAGCCAGAATGGTAATGAGACTGCTGGAAATTGGCCAAACAAAAGAAATTACAGAAAGCAGAAAATTATGTAAAGAATGTCTGAAAGGACCAATTTATAAAAACCATTTTATGCATTAATCCCAAGCCAAAAGCAGCAGCATAGAGCTGAGGAGCTGCTGTGTGTAATTTGCATGCTTGCCCCCTCCCCCAATCTCCTCACACTGCAACTGGCATTCCCCCTCCGGTTTCAAACCAACTCTGTGTCACACTGTTAGGTAACATCTCTGGATCCTGAGGAGAAAAGCTGGCTTCCCTGTGCTTCTGTGTCAGTATTGATGGACAATTCTCCGTCATGACAATAAAGGCATGTGCAGGGAGGTGAGGTCACCGGCGGGGCAGCCAGATGGGGGGGGGGGGGGGGAACTGTTCCGTCTGGCGTGTTCAGGCTTCACCTCCAGCCGAGGCTCCTTGCAGCCAGCTCCTTTCACTACTTATCACATTCCCAGCAACTCCTCCCCAAAGCCAGGAGTGGGCTGCCAAATTCATTAATTACTTTCAAGACCTTGGTGACTATTGCATTATGGGAGTGTATTCACATACAGTCTCCAGTGACTGTGACCCAGAGTCAAGATTGTCAATTTAATCATAATTAATAATGGCACTGCAGCAGCATTTCAATCCGGAGTCAAAGTCATTATAATGGCTCCAAGAACTCCTGGACTACATTGTCTAGAGGAACTAATCAACTTTGGACAGGCCTCAGTAACTCATTAATGAACCACCTTCTGGGGAGGGTGACTTTGTCTGGAGAAAAATCCGTTTCTTCCTGGGACACTGCCATCAGGCAACACAAAGTTGTTGTTGATTCACTACAAATATTCACATTCATTTCTGATATGAACTTTTTACATTGGAGAATTTAATTACAATCCATCCGGAGATCAAATATGGGGAAAACGAAGTGTCATATAATCAACCAACAAGAAATGATGCTCCCAAAGTGTGTAAAACCTCGGCCAAGTCACACTAAGACTGGGACACTGACACGGCGTAGGAGTGATGTCATTGGAGCAGCGGCTTGTTCAACAAAATCAAAATCAAACTCACATCTATCAAAGGGACGTGCTTTGTTTTTTGTTTTTTTATCATTCCGGTTCACCAGGTGAAGCAGCAACACATCAACCAAGCGTCAGTGACACCACACAGTGCAGAGTTGATGTGTGCAGTCACCACGGGATGATTCATACGCCGTGTTCTGAGAAAAAATGGTGGCGAAGCCCACACAGACAATGGTGAGGACAGAGTCTGACCAAGGCGGCTTCTTCAGTGCTGGACCTCCTCAAAAAACAGAACAAACAACAGTAAAGGCCTCATCAGTTGTGCTCATTCATACTCAGGATGGTAACTCAGTTTAAGTTAGTTAAGGTCAATTTGGGATTATTTGCTTATGACAAATGGCCACATCACAGTACTAAGCAACACTCAATGATTAAAAAAAAAAAAAAAAAGAAGGAAAAAACGAAGAATTTTTTATTCTCTTCGCATTCATTGGTTTTTGTAATCTGCTGTGGTGATTTCCACCTCAGGGCCACCGTAGCCGTTAACCCCTTTCACACAGAGGCTTTGGGTAACAGCGTGACAGTGACGGGGCGTATTAGTGCTAACAGGAGACCCAATAAACTGCTGTGAAGAAATAATGGCTTGTTGGCTCTTGTACTACAAATGCACCAGGCACTGAGACATATTTACGTTCATCAGCTGGTCACCCTCTCCTGCTAAGCAGCCACTTACACACAGAACCCTGCCTCGCCTCATCCTGAGAGGTAGCAGAAGGAGGGCACACCTATGGCAAAGCTGTAACCAGTTATTCACGATACTGGGAAGAAAAAAAACAACCATTTGCATGTTAGCATTGACTTGGTACCAAAATACTGGTTCTCATGAGGAGTGGCCCGTTAGAAGTTTTGATGGTTCGTGTCCTCATCCATACACAGCACAGCCTGCTGACAGCCTGCTGGGTTCATCGTAGTCACATAACAGGTGCAGAGGAAATAATGTAGACTGAAGGAGATTATTTTCTATATGAACCGACAGAAACTGCTGCAAACAAATTTCCCCACTTTCACCAAATTTTTGCACAGCAGCTATTGATCAAAAGACATTGAACAAAGATATTGATTCATTTCCATCTAGCTTCACTTGAAACACCAACAAACATGCAACAGTACCAAAAACCAAAGCGGCTGGGCGTGTGGTCTTACCTTGGAAGCTCCCAACTGATAAGTACAGCCAAGTGAGTGCTGGGATGAACAGCAGGGCGAGAGAGGCCGCCAGGAACTTCCTGCGCCCGCGACACATTCCCAGCATCCTCTGGACCCAACCGAATGGAAACAGAGGTGAAATGACCTCTATGTTGGTAGCAGCTGTTGTCCAGGCTGGCTCATGGCACTGGAAGAGAAGTGAGAGGGACGGTTGACATGAGATACGCTGCGCACACAACGTCTTCCCCCTGAACCTCCTGAAGCAGAGAGTTTATAGCCCTATCAGGTAAATGTGGGCAGGTTCTGAAACCTTCAGGTCAAAAGCATGTCAAGGAAATCCAGGCAGATCAACAGAACCTCGCCTGGGCCTTTTCAGCCTTCATCTGAACAGCTTAATCAGTTTGTGTCATTTTTCTAGGCTAGCTCATCTGAAGCAAGGCTGTTACTAATTTCTTAAAGTACTGGAAAAGGGAAAAAAAGTTGGAAAAAAAAACCCTGGAGAAAACTCTCTCATAAACTGAAATATAAAATTTGAAATGTTTAGAGAAGAAAAGAAGCCTCCCAAGAGTGTTTTGTTTGTTTACAATTCTAAATCTAACTGAAATCACAAGGAATAGAATCTCTATTTACTTCCTATTCGTCATAAAACAGCCAAAACCCAAAGCGCAATTACGACCAACAACCTGGACAACAGTCTAAGCCCCACCCTTACTTTTCCAAACTGATAAGAAGCAACTCTCCTCTTTCTCCAACCACCACCTTGGCTACACCTTTGACAGACAGTTTCTTTAGCAACTAACATGGAAATCACAACTTCAGCAAAGCTCGATATCAGTCGAACGAAAAACATTATACAAAAACTATACAACTTACATCTGTAAGATTCAATGCAAAAGACAGTCAAGCAGCAAAAAAAAAAAAAAAAAAAAAAACTTGTGAAAAAATACCTTTTAGCACACAAATAAAAATCTGGGCTTTCACAATATACTAAACCATGATTAAATAATTCAGAGATTTTAAATGAACTGATTCAAACAGCAACACGTGTGAGCACAAAGCTGTTAAACATTATTTCAGCCCATCAGCGGAGTTGGAAGACCCACACGTTATTAATATCACCTGAATCAGTCACATTCTAACGCGGCTTGATGACCCAAACTAATTTGCCAGTTGGTGGCTGGATGCAGGGCCACAGAGTGGAGGAGCCTCCTTACATGATATCAGTCCAAATCCTCTCGCCGTCACAACCCCGTTTGTCCAATTACCCAGATAACCTCAGGCAGTTTTTAATCTTCGCCATCGACTGCCCAGGGAAGGAACAGAATACCTCTGGCTGGCACTGCCAAGGCTGGCACGCACACAGGCCACCATGCCAATTATCAGAGGGTCAACAAGTAAAACACAGCAGAGGAAGCGAGCAACCAAAAGCATTGCTTGCACTCAGTGAATCTCCTTGGGATTTACCTTATGTTATTTTTTTCTTGGTACTGTAGTCTGGCCAGTGTAAAGAGCGCCAAGTGAGACAGGGTTAAATGAGGCTACAGGAGATTAAACAAGTGTTTCGAGTACAACAGCGGTGCTTTGATAGGCGGACGATGAATCATTTCAGCAGCTCTTTAGCCTCTGACCCCTGTGTGATATTAGTTCTCTGCCGCATACCGCCATTTACAATGCAAATGCCGTGCTCAAGACAACTATTACCGTATCCAAGGTAGGCACCGGAGCGCAGAGTAAGCACATCAGGTGGGAGGAGAGGCTGCCAGTTGCAAGGTGGAGGGAAGTGGGGGCGAAGGACATCGAGACACAGTTCCAAGTAATCATCTCCACTGCTAACAGAATGCCAGCCTGTCTCAAGAGTGCTGCCATCAAGTCCTGCTCAAACCCAATTATTTGATTGACTGTACAGGCCACACAGTGTGCTGGTGGAACTTGTTTCCATAACAGTCCGAAACAAATCACACAAACACGTACAGTGAGTCAAGAGTCCAACATTTGCTGCGCCTTTTTGATCCACCAGATAATCCACTTATTCAAAGGTGGACACAAAAGTAGGTTTACTGAAAGCATTGGCAGCATGAAAACAATACGAACATGAACACACACACACACACATACACACAGGTGGATGCTGAACAGTAGTTATTGATTTGAGACAGGTTTAACTGTACTCGTGAGAACTGTTGCACAGTATCCTGAAAAGAGCGGTATGCCGCTCCCCACCGTCTGCCAAGCCAAGGCTCAGTCTGCTCCAAATGTGTTGCTATATTCAGCTTGGACAGCTGCAGGGAGCAGGGAGGAGGAGGAGGGGGAGGACAGTAAGAAGCCAGGTCACAGGACTGCTGTCTCTTTGGATATGATTTTGTGTGCAATTCCCTTCTGGGAAATACTTGGTGTCTATAGAGAACATGCGTGGTATAAATATATAGTGTAGTTGGCTATGCAATTACCTCCAAGTAATGTGAGGAGTTTCCGAAAAAGTAATGACACCTTGGAGCCAAGTGTGTGCAAAGAGTCTTGCAGTTTTTTAGTGATATTATCAAATTGAAGAAAAATATTATTTAAGAGTTTTAAAGCAAGATTTAACACCTGTACTTTGGAGCCAATTGCAGAAATTCAAAGTGTATTTTATAAAATAACTAAATTTAGAAGTTTGAAAATTATTAAAGGACTGAAAAGACCAGCACATAAACCTTTGATATAGGTTCCCCTATTTTTCAAATGCAGTCTCGGATTTGACAGCAACTTCGATGATTGTGTGAGCTACGAAATCAGCCCAAAGCAATCAAGTTATACACTACACTAGACTTCTGAAGGTTTGAGGTTATATCTCGTGCCAAGACTACAGCAACAGCTCAGGGGGTCCCATCGAGCCCATGAGCCTTGACTTGCCAATAACCCTGTCACCTGCTCATCACTTTTCATACTTGTGACAAAATTTCATGGAGTGGGAACATCCAAGGACAGTTGTCGTTGGGAAATGATCGGACCCGCTCGTTTATCCATCACAACTTAGCCTTGTCACTGCCAGTCAAATGGGCACGCCCTTGTTTTTAACACATTACCTTGGAGAGGGAACTATTCACTTGCTGCCTAATATGCCCCATCCAGAACCAGGACCTGTGGTAACAATCACATCGGTGTCATTTACCTCACTTGATGTGATGGCTGGTGAAACGCACAAACATTACTATGTCCAGTTGAAGCTACTATTACTCCATACTCAAACTACAGCACAAAGAAAATGATGAGAGTCACTGCCGGTCACTTTCCACATATGGTTTTACTTTCATTCATGAAGCATCAACAGCATGGACTCGACTCCTCAGTCAAACTGAAATGTACACATAAAAAGGCCCAATTCTCTCAAACTCAAAAACATTTATGCATCTCATTTATAATCATTGCTAGAATTGTCAACGGCTGACGGTCCCTCATTGCTCAACAGTAGGCTAATCGAGTTTTATATTGCAAGCTCAATAGTAAATTGTCGTGTGTTGACACTAAAAGTGATGAGAGATGATTAGAGGGGCAGCGGTTTATTGGCTGAAAAGGCCATGGGGAAACATGGGAGGGGGTTTCTGATTGAGCTGTTCTCTGAGGAGGCAGGGTTTGCCGTGGAGCGAGGACGGAAGTAGATTTAAACATGATGCAGACAATCATGTCCCAGACAGCAAACTTGACTCCAGTCCACCAACTCCAGATCCATTTCTTTCAGCACTTTGCAGTAACCTGTTATTGGCCTAGACCAATCACGACGCTGAGTGGTCCCCCACTTTCCTTTACATGCAAGCAGAGTTGAACTCCCTGAATCCTGCTGAAGCACAGCCTCATGCACACTGCACCAATTTTGTTTCCTGAACTAGATTCTGAAACCCTGCTCTCCAGATTGCTGTGTGGAAGTGATCCATTTTGTGACTTGTTGCACCAGAGTTCTGCAGGGCCAGGTTTGTTTTTCGAGTGGGGTCAACCGAAAAGTTTCGAGACTACATAGTATTGACATACAAAGCATTTATTAATGCTACATATTATTTGTAATGCTAGATGTAGTTAATGCATGCAGGAAAGAAATATTTCAGTCGTTACGACCACAGACACGCTTCACATGTATCTGTGTTGTTAAAGAAAGTGTGTCAAGACCAGGTAAAACTAAAATGTGGCTCTACTGTAGAAAGATGGATGGCAATAATGTCGCGTTTGAAAAGCACAGAGCGATGCTCCAGCTGTGTAAAACAGGAATTGTCATCACTCTACGAAACATTCTTATATAGGCATGGAGAAAGGTACCCAGCTCCGTGGCTACCTATTTGCATAAGTTGATATGGACCTAACCAGGACTGGAGACACCACTCACCGACTTGCCTTAGACAGATCACAGTTGACATGGACAATAAAAAAAGTCAAAGTGGCTGTCCGTCCCACAAGAAACCAATTTCCTGTCCAAAACGACACATAAATGCACAAATCCTGTTGTACACCATGACCACGGCGCACCATGTGACCAAAGACATTGGAGATTCTGCCTCTGTGACCACCAGTCGGACGGTGAAGAAGCTGGGGCGAGAGCTCGCCCCCACCAGGCAGCCAACAGATAAATTGAACTGTAAAAGTCTGAAGTCAGTAATCTATGACAGTGAGGCACAGTCTATTTACCTATCCTCCTAATAAACAGGCTCAAGGAGTGTTAAAATGCTAGCTAATCAAGAAAGAGGATATTTTAGAAGGTGCACTTCAATGTAGAAGGGTGAGGCAAATCGCAATGTTTCCACTACAATCACAGTGAGCTCGGCCGGAGAGTACTGGTGGCGTGTCCAAAGTAACGACTCATGGGGGCGCGGGATGTCTGTTGCATTACAGGAGAATTATGAGATATGGCACGACAACTTTCAAATGCGCCAAAGGACATTTGAATGTCTCTGTGAACATCAAGCACCCACAAAGCTGAGTGGCCCTCAATAAAACCTCTTGGTGGAAATATCGAAACTGATACAAAGAGGGTTGGATTTGGGGGAGTAGTGGGAACAAGGCTTCAGAACTGAAAGAACGAAGATTTTCAAACTCCTCACAGGTGGAACTGTAAATGGTGTTTTAGAACTCTGAACTGGTTAATGATCAATTCACAAACACAAAAAAAGAAATAAAAAAACTGAGGAACAAAGATGGAAAAGAAAGGCACTTTACCAGTTACTTTGTGCGCTTGTAGAATTATTTCTTCTGAGGACAAGTCAAAGTTAAAGTGTTGGGTCATTGCAGAAATTGGGACTGGCTTTATATTCCAATAAAAGAGACTGACCTTCAGAAAGTGTTGCACAAAAATTAATCAATCATGGACCTTCACTGTACTGACCAACCCCCAAACCAATAATGAGGCCGTTTGAGTTACAGCGGGAAATAATGGAGCCCCATCGCCAATAACTGCACTGAAAAAAAGGAATTCCCTCTTTGGGTCTGTGAGACTCCTGTGATTCCTTTTGCGAAATTATGTGATATAAATAGGAGAACTCTGGAGTTTTCTGTATTGCTCAACAACACTTCAACAGTTAGAGAGGGTGAGTTTTGAGATGCCAAACTTGGAATCGGGATGATGGCCCGCACCGATAGCTGAACCATGATTGTCTCTCAATTGGCAATTTGACTGGCTGATCAAAACAGAATGAACCATACAATAGTTTGGTTGTTTTTCCCTGAGTGTGGCTGAAATCAGCATTACCTCTCCATTAGACAGCCTCTTCACAGCGCTCTGGGTGAGACAACAAATACATTGCAGAGTGTCAACAGTGTTTTGGTGTCATTAAACACCACAGTGAAAGCAGACACTCAAGCAGAGCTCAGTCAGCCAGACTCAAAAGGGAGGCAGTGGAGCACTGCCACTGTGCTGAGTGAAGGTAACCATGGTTGTAAAGGGGCTCGGAGCCCACTGCACAATGACAGTGGCTGTTTAGGCTTGGAACATTGAGGAAAAACCCAACAGTGTATTCAGAATTTATTCCCAACAATTTCCTTTAATCACTGACATAACATTCACATTTTAAAGCGGTCCATATTCAGTGAGTGGTCTTTTTCTGAAAAATCCAAATATATTTATATTTCTTTGTATCATAGTTAATTGTTGAGTTTTTATGTGGATATAAAGACTGCAGTAATTTATGTCTGCAGAATGGCAGAAAGGAAAGGAGGAGCACAACAATAACAGGTCTCTGTTTATCAGGGGGTTGGTCCACACCAAGGTTCTCAAAGTTTGGGCTTTTCTCTTGTTTTTTAAGTTTATGTTTCCCTTCTCTTTCCAATTTGGTTCAATTATACAGCAGATTTGTCTACTTTTTTTTGTAAAATGCTAAACATGTACTGAATGCACACTGCTAAAGCAACTGAGATGGCAAACAAAGTCCAGCAAGCATGATTGTTGTCAAAAAGATTGATGAGAAAGAAGGGGGAAAAAAATACAGAAAATTACGAGCGGAGACCTCGCCGTCAATTCCTGCGCCTCATAGACATCGAAGACTGGGGATGCAACGAAGTGAACATTTTTGGCCGAAATCGAAAACAAAAAATGAGAAAACCAATCGGCCGAATACTGAAAAACCAAAAGAAATGATTTTGTACATTTTTTAGAACTATAGCATTTTTGGCCATGATGTGTACTAACCTCACTAAAATCAAGGCATTGTAATAAATCAGTTACAAAAGTATCACAATATTTATCTACAACTGACATTCCAACAATAGACATTCAAAATAAAGTGTTTCAGTTGACCATAACATACATTACATAAAAATGTACACATTTACAACATATGCACATGTACAACTAGAGCCTGATTTTGGCAAATAAATCGACATCGGTCAAAATGTGGCCGACATTAAAATTCTGTTTTCGCTGCAAGCAACAAAAAGAAACTTGTGATTTAACTGATTTGCGTGGTGATTCTGGTCCCCCCTCCCCTTCCTGAGCAGCAGCTCAGTGCTGCTCCTCCCCCTCCCGTCACAGAGAGCAATCCACTCTGGCTACGTCGTCCCCTCCCACTACCCTGCGCACACATACACTGAGAGTCGCAGGCAGTGGAGAGAAATAGGACAGAGAAGCATGAAGCTTACCGATGGTAAACTTTGTAAAACTATATTACATGACACTTGAGTGCAAACAACCTCATGGAAACACACTGTTAGGGCGCAATAAGAAGAACAAGCCAGTTTAATATGCGCTAATTTTAGCGAATGTATTAGTGTTTAAATCTATATCAGTTGCGACTTTGTGAAATAAGCAGACATAAATAACGGCGAACTTCCATCTCTACTGATAAGACTAAGATTTGTATAGCATTTAAACCCTGCAAGTTGCTTCTTTGTGAAATAAAGAAGAAATACAATTCTGGAAGGAATATAAGATATTATATTGTGTCCAACTCGGCTTCATTCTACGCTGCAGGTTCTACTGGATCTCAAATTCAGAAGTTAAGGTTTTCACTCAACAATTTTTTTAAAAGGCTCCAACAATGTATTTAGTTGTAATCTTGTTTCAAAGTGTTAATAGCTGCAAAATTGTTACTTAAACCTAGTTAAGCCCGTTGTGTTAAGTGGAAGATGGAACTTTTCAATAGCATGTAAAGTGACAAATTTATATTTCTGATATGTTTTTGTAATGGTAAAATGTAATAGGCCAAACACTACAAAATCATAAAGTTGCTGAGTCTTTCGAAATGTATCAGTTGCGAAACACCTCCCAGAGTGTTGTCACTTTAAGCTGTATGCCACTACTCGTTTTCATTCTGAAACGGTTGTCAATAGTATTGATATTGTACAAATTTTTTGACAGGATGGGTCAGGTTGTCAGGCTTAGAGACGGGGCGACCCCGTCCATCTTCAACTTCCCATCTCATCTTCAAAGAGTATGTATAAATAAAAAAATGTGTGCAATATGGAAAACAAAAGTTAATGTCTGTGTTAATGTGTGTGTGTGGGTGCGCACGCGCACTGAGTGTGCGCACACTGAGTGTGTGTGCTGAGTGTGTGTGTGGGGGGGTGAGAGACAGGGAGAATTAAAGTTGAATGAACGATCAAACTTGTTTGTTTATTAATTCATCTGATACAGTTATCAATTTATCAATATACCAGAGTCTGCCTTTATTATTTATATGCTTCAGCATGAAAACACGTATTTTAACGTGTTGCAGCATCATGGATCACAACTT
>JASSRZ010034283.1:0-14380 GCA_032164315.1 Malacoctenus gilli | reverse complement strand
ACACGCCTGCCCACAAGCACGCCCGCGTGCGCACGCACGCACGCCCACATGCCCGCACGCACGCACGCACGCACGCAGGTCCCAATAAAAAGACTAAATGCACAAGACATGGCTGATAGTAGCAGACAAAGAAAAGTGAGGAAGTGAAAGATCAAAGGAGCAAAATAAAGTTAGAATATTGAGTGCACAGTTGGATAACTGACACCTTCATATGGACTGATGACGATGTGAAAATTGTGCTTCGAATCACATCAGCTTCAAATTGACAATAAGTAGTACCACTGAGCTGGAGTCACACAGCCAGGGGTTTCCTTGTTATCCTGCTTTCTCTATTACGACATTCACAGAGGAGAGAACCAGTGCTTGTTCACAAAAAGAGGGAGGCTATAGCTCACACAAACATTCAAGGACACAGAAAAATGACATACAACTGTACACTTCATCATGGAAGAGCAGACAGTCTCTAATAACTAAATATGAGGATGACAAAATGTATATTTCAGGCAGAAAGCAGCTCTGCTGTAAAAGCCACAGTTGCAAAGTATGTATTGAAAATGGCTGGTTAGAATAAATTAACGGCACTCCAAAAGTCATCCTGACAGTTCCAGGAGTTTTCATTAGGATCCAGTTTCAGGCAGTCAAAGTATGTGGCAGTTTTTGTTGTGACAACATGCCCCTGCAAGGTTATTCTCTTTTATGTCAGCACTTCCAAATGTCTGAACAGTGACTGAGAGCAGCCCTCCCACAGTCAGCAGGCTGACAATCAGATGAAGGCTGATCAGAAGCCTTTTCTGAAGCCTGTTATGAAGCTGTAACAGTCCACCACAAATCAGATACACTGCAGGCTCTCCCACTAACAGGCTGACTTTCACCCATGACTTGATAGGGACTTCTTAGATCCTGCTGCTTTTCTGAGGTCTGGCTCTCCTAAACGCTCCTCACATTATTGCACATTTCCATTCACAGGGTCACTGTGAAGTAGGTGGGGGGGATTTTACAGAGATTTGTGGCTGAACTCTGATCCTGAACATCACAGAGGTTAAGTCTTCAAGTGTAAGTTACTGTGGTTACAAGATCTTGATTAAAAGTTAGCCATCTTTACCGCCATCAATCTATCAGTTCATTCTGAAGTTCCCCTTGCACAGAGAGGCTCCAGCTGGGCAGTGCAGGCCTCACGACACTTCATTCACATACAGTCCAAAAATTGTTCTTCAAATGTGAAATAAAAAAATTCATGAAGGGTCTGTTTTTTTTAATTCTACACTCATTTTCCAAACAGACCCATTTTCAGACGCTTCTATGACCTGCTTTTAGCTTTTTTACATTTTAACACAAAACTGCTCACTAATGTGCAACATTTTCTTTGGGAAAACAGCTACAATCCCAAAGAGCTGCAGCTTTATTGTCTCCGTGTCTTCATTGTGTTTCATACAGTGGTCGAGACCTTCACCCTCCGTTGCCCATCCACCTTCTATGCAACGATGTAAATGTGACTGGTGTTGCCAGTGTGTGGATATGTGCCTCCATGTTCCTTTGTGCTTCTGCAAAGGGATGCTGATGACAATGTTCACATGACTGACAAGACAAACCAGACTGGTCTGTGCACAGAATCCTCAGTGATGTAGTTGAGTCAGCTGAGGACGTTGAGGACAGACGAGAGAAAGAGGGCAGAGCGTTGATGAATTATTCACCACTGTGGTTCTTTTTTTATTGTTATTGATCTTTGCTTATGCACAAAGGAATCATTGTGCTGTTCAGCTTAGAGCTCCGCCCCTCCGAAAGCAACATTCATTTTGCGATATTAAGTCTGCATTATTTATCAGCCGCCACTGCAGCTCTCTTTGTCTTCAGAATCTCACCCTCACAGGGACAATGTCTGTTTTACAACAGGCTTCAAAAATATGACCGACCTGCAACTCCACCAGTCCAGCCTCACGGCAACCCAATCCAAAGACGTCAAAGACGTCATCCACAACTTTTAAATCCCATATATTTAGGGAACACACCTGTTTCAAAGTGAATGCTGGCACAAAAATCCCGTCCTGAAGCTTCCCTCCAATATAACAGAGTAATCTCCACCCGAGTTTCTCTTAGATCCGATTAAAATTCACAGACCAGAAAGTTATTTTACACTGTTGTCATTCAACAAGTCTGCCTTTGTCCATCAAACAGCACTTCTGAACCTCTGAAGAGAGTCTGACGGCAAGCCTCATTAATCAGAAAATGTGCTGAAGCTGGGACATATCGAAAACCTGCAGGAACGTGACCCTCGAGGACCAGGAGTGCACACCTCTGCACCAGATTGAATATCAACACTTGCCAAGAAAATGGCAGGCAATGACCTCTAACCAGAAGCTGAGTGTGATATCAAAAGGACTGCTAAAGAATTTCAGTCTGGAGAGCATTCAATAAAATCTCTATGGATATGGGGTTGAACTCTCAACCACTGCAGCTCCACAGACCCCTAAATAACCCCATTCAGGATTACAATAGATTCATGGGATACAGGAGGAAGGAGCTACCACAGGGGTGATGCTGAGAGGGATGCAGTCCCAAACACACATATTCAAACCTCTGTGCATGTTTGTGATACCAATTGAACTACGACATGTTTTCGACTGTTGAGAGAAACCCAAGTACATTCAAAAAACATGCAAACTCGAGTGTGTGCATGCATGTGTGTACCGAATGATTAACTGGTGATGTGTCCAGTTTGTCCCTGCCTTTAGCTAATATGAGGCCATACTTTCCTTTTTTTGATGTGTTTTAAGAGATTCAATTAGACATTTTACCCAAACAGCTGCAGAACTAACAGCTGGCATTGAGGAGTATTGCCACAAAACTTAAATGTCTGTCAATAACAAAACAGCATCAAACTGACATCACTCGAAATACTTCAGGCATCCAATCAGCCTGACCGACAAGCTCCCTCTCAAGGTGCTCAAGAACGTCTACACCTGCACCATAGAGTGTTTTGGCTGGGAGTATCACCACCTGGATAGACAGCAGCACCAAACAGAGCACCAGCAGCACCAAACAGAACACCATCACAACCAGCTTCCCCAAACTAGCAACACATTTACAAGAAGCAATGCAGGTTAAAGGCCAGGAAGATTGCGAGCAAGCCCACACAGCCCAGCCACTGACCGCTGGTGGCATGACTGCTGCCTGAATGCAAACAGAGAGGATGAGGAGGAGCTTCTTCCCTCAGGCTGTCTGCCTGCTGAACCTAGAACAGTATACAAAACGGACATTTTGACATGTGTTTATTCTTTTCTTATTAATTCTATTGTGTGTATTTTGTCTTGTGGCAATAAAGTATCTTGATTCTTGATACAGGCGAGTAAAGGGTGAGGAGACAAAGTGAGAGCAGACTGCCTTGGTTATCATACAGGCAAAACATCAGCAGCATTCTTCATGTCTCATTCCATCTATGAGAGGAATGAGGTCAGTTAAGGAGGAATCTTTCTTGGAAGGTTGTCCACTGAATGTGTTGCACTCCCAGGGAGAAAGGAATCTTCCCAACAAATAAAAATTTCTCACAGAGTATCTCTGATCATCATTCCTTCCTCAGTTAAAGAAAATGGAACTTTCCTGAATTTTATCGGATATTTGCGCAGTGCAAACACTGTGATTCCCCCACTACCTGTTATCATCATGTGCACAACTGAGCACCCATTAAACAAGCTGCCCTTCCCTTCCCTGAGAGCTCAGAAGTCTTTTATCTCCACTGATCTGGACCCTAAACAGTGGAAGGATCCTTTATGTGCCTTTTCAAAGCTCAACTTTCAGAGCCCTTGAAGGAGGGGGGGGGGTGCTTGGTAGCAGGCAAAGGTTAAAACTGAGTCCTGTAAAAGTGATGAGCGTCTGAGTCAGTGAAACGCCCCCCGCTGTGTCAGCGTCAGCCTGTGATCTGCTCATGGGACAGAAAACGTGGCACCTTGGGCTATCCTTGTCTGTACTTTTGTTTTGGGCCTCAGTCAAGGATATTTTACGTGCTCGCCCTTCGAAAACGGCATCAGCAGCTGAGCTGAGTTGTGTGCCCTTCTGCTGCTCTTAACTGTCAGTGACACGCATGGGATGTTGGCGAGGGTTTGACAGGATGTTGTGGGGAGGGGTTCTGGGGTGTCAGGGCAGCCTTGCAGCAGGAGTTGACATTTGCGTGGAACTAATTAGCTACACAGCACTCATGCAAGCAAAAAAAAATCTTTTTAACTCTTTCCGACTGTCAAACCCCTTGTGATTGCTCCTGACACTTCCTTCACTCTATTTTGCACAAAGCCAGCAGCGCGGGTGTTCAAAATTTTATCGCTCGCCACCCACAGAGCCTAAGAGTGTTTCTCCATGCGGCCATGGGTGAGCAGCACAGCCTGGAAGGACGGGCGCACTACCTAGCACGACAGTCACCCCGGCGCACATACAGTTGTATGAAAAGTTTGGGCACCCCTGATCATTTTCAAGACTTTACAAATCATTGGTTGTTTGACTCAGCAATTCCAGTTGAAATATAATGTATAACAAACAAACACAGTGATATTTGAGATGTGAAACTGAGTTTATAGGATTTTCAGAAAGAGTGCAATAATCACTTAAACAAAAGTAAGCAGATGCATACATTTGGGCACCCTTGTTGTTTTATTGATTTGAATACCTTAAGCACTAATTATTGGAACACAAAGTTTGTTTGGTAAGCTCATTGACTCTTGACTTACATACACAGATGAAACCAATCATGAGAGGGTATTTATGGTTGCCAGTTGCAATTTGTTCTCCTCTTTGCATCTTCTCTGAAGAGTGGCAACATGGGAGCCTCAAAACCACTGTCAAATGACCTGAAAACAAAGTCTATTCAACGTCCTGGTTTAGGGGAAGGATACAAAAAGCTAGTTCAGAGATTTTAGCTGTTGGTTTCCACTGTGAAGAACATAGTAATGAAATTGAAGACAACAGTCACAGTTCAAGTTAAGGCACGGAGTGGCCAGATAGGCAGAGGCAAAGGATGGTGAAAACAGTAATCCACCCGCAGACTAGCTCCAAAGACCAACAACATCATCTAGCTGTAGATGGTGTCACTGTGCATCGTTCAACTATTCAGCGCGCTTTGCACAAGGCGATTCTGTATGGGAAAGTAATGAGGCAGAAGCCTTTTCTGCACACATGCCACAAACAGAGTCACTTGAGGTATGCTAAAGCACATCTGGACAAGCCAGCTTCATTTTGGGACAAGGTACTGTGGACTGATGAAACTAACATTGAGTTATTCAGACATAACAGGGGGCAGTAAGCATGGCAAAAGAAGAACACAGCATTCCATGGCTACTAAGGCATTAATGCAGAGGAACAAGTACAACATTCCGCAGACCTGAATATTATTGTGGTGTGATTTAAAGCAGGCTGCCCATGCTTGGAAACCATCAAAGCTGACTCAAGTGGAGATGTTTTGTAAGAATAATGATGAAAAACACCTTCAACCAGAATCCAGGCGCTCATTGAAAGCTATAGTAAGTATTTAGAGGGTGCTTACTTTTGTTTAAGTGGTTATTGCACACTTTCTGTATGTCCTATAAAATTCATTTTACTTCTCAAACATCACTGTGTTAGTCTGCTCTATGACAATTTAAACTGAAATGATTTATAAAGGTAAACCTTGAAAATGATCAGGGGTGCCCAAACCTTTTCATATGACTGTACTTTACCACTCTGTGTCTGTGCTGTACAATAAAATCTTAGTGGTACCAATCCAGTGTACTGAAGGCCCCACAACGCACTGACACCATCAGCACCTCCCACAGTAACAGCAGCTTCTTTGTGGCTTCTACTCAAACACAGCAAATGCTTTGAAGCAGAGTAAATATGACTGTGAGTTGAAGCCTTGTGTCTGAGCATTTTCCAGGTGATCTGGTAAAAACACCAATAAGCTGAGATGAAGCCCGACAAACTAGATGGATGGTTTTTGTTCCAGGCATCCGAACACCTTCAACACCTCACGCAGGCTGCTGCTTTCCTACATCCATGATTGTGTGAGCTTGAATCACTGTGTCAATGTAGCAGTTGATAATCTGGATGGTGGGATTAACATGTGTTTTCAGGCTGAAGCCTGTTTGTACCTATCACAGCCTGTGGAGTCACACCATTGTCTGCTGTCAGTCACGGGCGTCTGAGCCTGATCAGCCACTGACGGTGCACACCATCACTGGCTCGGATCTAATCTGTATGAACTGTCATCATTAGAAAACTCATTACTGCAACACATCACTGCAACTACACACTTTAGCTGTGTCCAATAATGATAAATAACAACTGCGAACAAGTAAAATTTCCAGTCAAAAGTGAAGGTTGCTCTTGTATACTTGTTGTGAAAGGATCATGAAAATGCCAGTGTCACGGGTTCGTTTACAAAATGTCCATGAAGAAACCAAAAAAATGGATGGCGCAGGCGCAGGTGTGATGGTGATGGTTTTATTCATCCAGCCAATGCAGTGCAAGTGAAAAGTGCAAAAGAAAATCACTATTTACAGTATATACAAAGGGAAAAAAACTCACTGTGGCAAAAATACACACAGGAAATCCAAAAGACCAATAGTAAAAAAAAAAACCAATCCTTACGGAGATTCCCACAATAAAGGTTGCCAACAATGCAACTCTGCTTGTCTCACTGGTTCGTCTCCAGCTGTCTCCACTCACACACACCACCCCCCCAGTGCCTCGGTGGCTTCCTTTTTATGCCCTTAGCTTTGCCTACTGGGCGGGTCAGTCAATTAATCCAATTAAGACGTTTTTCTTTTTCATCTCCCTTATTACTCTTATTTAGAAAGTTATTATAAGACAGCCGGAAGTCGGCTGTTCCGTTTGGCCGTGTGCTTGACACCCTCCGTCAACCCGGTAAGTTTCCTGTCCGTCTGCAATGTGTGATTACCGGTGTGTAGCGTGCCTAAGTGTGCACCCTCGGGCCGGCTACAACTTTACAGAAGGGAAAAAGAGGAGCGTGATAACCTGAGGTATTGAAACTAACGATAAACTGAAGGAAGGAAAACGGGCAATGACTCTGGTTGAATGTGTGTGCGCGCGTGCGCGCGCTGCCGTCAGTGACAGCGCCGCACGGCCACAGCCAGCATTGTAGGTGTTTTCATAATGCAGTTTAGCTACTTTGGTGCCAAACGAGGACAGTTTTAAAATGATCTTTAGTTAAAAGTTTGAAAACAATGGTGAAACTATTTCAGCCCACTTGATATCAAGTCTGAATATATGTGAGGTAGACAAGATGTTGGCTGAATTCTTTCTCCTTTGCGGTTTATTTTGGTTGTAGACAATCAGCAGACCTCAGAAAAATATTTATTAACGGAAATCACGACATCTTATTTCAGTCAGCGATCTTATTTCAGTCAGTAATTCTGTAAAAAACAACTCTACATTTTCTACTACCATTAATAAGTGTAATTTGTTTATTTTTTATGCAAAAAAACAATTAACAGGAATGAGTTAGTTTTAGAGCAGCATCAGTTTTTCCATCTACTTTTTCCAAATTACGCACTTTGAAAGAAAGTGAAGAAAGTTGCTGTTGCAAGATAATGTCATCGACTGACAATGCCTGGCTGGTATTTTGCCAGGACAGCAGCTTTCATGGCATCTTTTAATGTGGTTGCAGTGTGCTGTGGATCTTTCATCTTCATTGCCTGCAGGTGGGATCGTGCACTTTCAAGCTGTTTGTCTGATGTTGCCGTACTTGCCTTTCCAAGATGGTAGACCAGGTGTGCATGCAAGCGACAAATCAAGCAGCTAATCCAAATTAGGTAGTGACAGCATGCAGAACACTATGTCCGTTCATGTCAGAGTTCCCATAACACCTGAACAACACAGTACACACACACTAGAAATGCACATGACACGGACTTGTGTCAATCAGCTGGCGGGGTAAGGCCTGTGTATGCAACAGGTGCTATTTTGCAGCGTTGATGAAGCGAGTGCTGAACTACTGCTGGTGAAGCAAACGTCCATTTTGTTGTTCTGGCTGAAGTTGCAGCACTAAGTGAAATTATGTGCATGTAAGTTTTGTCTGCTAAGTCACAGATACATGACTCAGACTGTTTTTCTCAGGTACACGAGAGGAACTCTTGTCAGAGGGGAGGAGCAGAGCAGGTCTTGGCGGGGGCCATGCAGCCAGCGGCCAAAAGCGGGGTGGCCCCTCCACGGCACTGATTTGTCATCCATATGGCAATCAGTCAGGATGCAGCTCGACCAAAGATCAGTACTCCCAGTAGTGTGCTACACACTGGAAAATTAAAAAGGTGTGTTTGTTTTGTTAAGCTTTTGTCACATTACAAATTCTGACTAATGATCGTTATTTGAGTGCGTTTATTTGCTTCCTTGTTTCTACCTTTTCAGCAGTGCTGCAGATGTTTGACTGGATGAAAAGGCAGATGGTGCCTTAATTATTGTTTATGCTGTTGTACAAGTAAAAGCTTATTTTGTCACATTATATTTGAATGGCTCACAGACCCTCAAAAGAGCCTTCAAGTCTTATTAGTTTGCAGTTACTCATGAGTTAATGGGTCAACAAGCTGAACTATTTTCATCCCTTCGGGTGCCCACCTGGTGATCAGTGGCAGCTGCTGGTGATGCAAAGAGAGGCATTAGCTCAGTGTTGACTTCTGTTGAAAGCAAGCTGTAAATTCTATTTCTTCCTCTCCAGGAACACAGTTTTTGACCCCATCGTACCAATCAGGACCTGACCAGTGTCTTTTCAATGGCCTAATGAGACGTTCCCCTTCAAGCTTCTCTTACAAACTCTGTAATGGGCCTAGAAAAAGCAGTGCAAGAAGCCCCCCCTTTGTTAAGGCAGCTCCTCTTCATGTCCACTTGCACTCAGCACCATTGAGACATGAACCATCAGGCCACACAAATAGAATCTGGGTGGATGAGTATGAGCCAGTGACAAAAATAGAGAGCATGGTTTATGAGCATCCAGTGGACAAACCATTATAGAGTGCCAGTACTAAATTTAGCTACAGAAAAGGTTGAAATGATCGCACTCCGTTTTTGTGTAGAGATGGCAATTCAGGACTTTAAGTATTTCAAAGCAAATATCAGCTTCATTAAATTGTTATTCTTCAATCAGTGTCTCGTCAATTTTCATCTCATCATAAAACAGATCATTGTGCAAATGAGTTTAATGAAAAAAATCCCCATCATTTCATGTGTGTTCTGAGGGATCTCTCTTCTCTTAATTACTTTTGTTCTTTACAGACAATGACAGTTCTACAGTTTCATTTAGCAGATGCTTTTTTGAAAAGCGACATACAACACAAGCATGTAAGTACAACTGCCATGCCAGCTCCTTCGCCACTTCCACGTTCAGTGATGCCAGCCGAATGATCAGTGCTCCTTCTAACACTACAGTTCTATGATTCCTCTGTTCACGTTATCATTAGCTGCTCCTGTTGCCTCGTCATTCCCCTCATGTGTAGCACGTGCACTTGCTCACGTGTGCCGTAAGTTCCTCCTGCTTCTCACATCCTTCAGTCTCCACCTTTAGATTAAACTCGTTGAAGGAGCCTTGGTCTCTCTGGTGTCCAGCTGTCCTCACTAAATCCTGACAAAACAACACAATGGTAAAGACTTGTGTTTTTAATCAAAGCTTGGGATTTTTAACAGAAAAAAAACATTTAGAATTTTAACATTTCGTGAATAGAAAAACTAAATAAATTCAATGTAGACAAAATAAAGTGATACCTCCTTAAGTTTCTTTAAATCTTGAGACTTATGAGAGTGTTAACATTCAACTGAGGCCTCACCCATAATGACACTGGTTTTCCAGTGTCTGTACAGGCCGTTCAGTGGTGGAGTGGTGGCTTTGCCAGGCTTGTTGGTGGTGTTACGTGTACAAAACTCAGCTGATGACTGCAGAGACAAACAAAAGAGACCAAGTGAAAGTTGAAGGAAGCTTGTTTACTGCGACAGTGATTAGAGATTATATAAAAAAAACAGGTCATCGTGTCTTTACGAGAATGAGAGCCGTTCCTTGTTTTCTGTACACTTGAAACCTGGTGCTCTAATAATAGCACAGCCAAATATAGTGACACCTCACTTTGGTTTTCTTGGACTGCTGTTCAAACGGGAATAAAATATTCATTCATCCTGTCTGCTTGTGCAACTTCTAAGAGACACACACGCACGCACACATAAGTTTTTGCAGGTTTAGATCACAGACACACAGACAAGTTTTTACTTTAGTTTCAGCTCCTTTCACATGCACCCTTGTATCTCAGGGCTATCACCATGTGTAATGAATGACAGTGATACATAATGGGGAAACAAAAGTTTCCCACTTCTGACACGTCTATGGACGTAGTAATAGTGGTGCTATGAGGCAAGCTGTCCTCTGTGTGAAGCCGTCTGACAAAGAGGAAACGACAATGATGATGGAATACAGGGAGGAAATGTCAAGAATTCACATATCAGCATTCCAGAAACATAATGCACAACAGCTTTGCAAGTGTTTGCAGGTTTAGAGCAATGTGCTGCTCACAGGGCCCCCCCAGTTCACCCCTTCTGCAGCTGCTCGGTGCTCATTTCATCCATCACCCTGAAGCCACCCGGCGGCCCAAGTCATGACTCACAGTCTTGCCACCTCTATAGTGACATGCCAACGTTGGACACTCAATGGTCTGCTGGCTGACTGACGACAGGCACACAATACCTAACATGACTGTTCTACAAAGGTGTGAGATGGGCTCATATATCCAAAAGATAGTGTGTCACTCTCCCTGTATGATCAATGATAATGCTGAAGCTAATAAATGCAAGTGGTCCAAGAATTGATTTCAATCTAATAATTTATATGAGAAGTTCTTTGTCTGTCATGCAGTTTGAATTAGAAAACAGAGTAATAACTCGTTGCTACAAACCTCAGTGTCGGAAGAAAAAATTGAAAATAAATGGTAAGGTAAATAAATAAATTCTCTGCAGTGTGCTCAGCTGACTCCTGATCCTCCCATTCAAGCCAGGGATGAAGTGAAATATTGTCAGATTCAAAGACCTGTACAAACTCTTCACTGGAAGCTTAAACCCTTCAGACTGCACCATGCAGCCATGCTACTCCAAGATAAACATATCACAAGATTATGTAAAGCTTAGCAGCAGAATCCCTTCAGACGCTTCACATCCCACTCAGCAACCAGTGGAGAACCTTCAGCAAAAGCATAGAGGATGTGTGGCCACCAAGCACACACAGCTCTTCTCTCAGACACATTCTGCAATGTCACAGATCCACACAGCAGTGAAGAAGGACCTAATAAAGCACTCAGCCCGGAGGCTTGCCACTTATTACAATTAATAATTCATATGACTGATTTAGGTGGTACCAAAATCGGAGTGTGCGTGTGTGTGCAGGAGCCAATCAGACCAAAGGGCTTGTCATTGCCAGTGAAACTGCAGCAGCACATGCCATTCAGTGTGGATGCAATGTGCTGAGTGGATGTATGTGGCACAGTGATCAGTGAGGTTTCCCGGTACACCAACAGCATTTGTCATCACTGCATCTACTGCGAGCTCTACACGGCCCATGGACAGTGTGCAGCTGTGAGTCAGGTGGTTTGTCTTCACTGAAAAACACAGAGGGATTCACAGTGTTCATCACAGTTTAGGGCTGCTGCAGCAGGAATGTCAAAATCAGCCTTTCAAGACATAACCTCAGTCAGGACCTGAAGAGGAAATGGTAGGGAATGGTCTTTACTTGGTGATAAAGTGGCCTGGATGGAGACTCCTTGCGGGTGGCTGTGTTGGATGTACCGCTAAAAACACAAAATAAAACCTGATTGGAAAGAGTGCAACATTGTCATCACCAGTGTTTAACCACAGTGAGTTAATCAGCTGACAGCCTGGAAAAAGAGATCAATGAGCCAAGTCTGCGTCCAACTGGAAGCTTTTCTTTTCTCCAATGAAAACACAGATCCTTTGGAGGGATTTGAGCGCACTGTGGCTTCAATGTTAAACCTCTGGGCAGTAAATCCTTACATTCAGTCACATAAAACTGCAGCGTGGCAGCAGCTACAATTTATAACAACCTGAGCAGCTGATAGATGAAGCAGAAGTGAATTTGTTGTACTGTTGGATTGAAGACATAAATTTGGGTGTATTTTTGCAACAGAATAAAAACAAGCAAACAGGTCAAACATTAGCCAAAAAACCTTTGTGAAGCCCTGACTGTTCTGTATAGTTAGATTTTCAAGGTGGATTCTTTCCTCCCATCACATCACTGTGGAGTGTGAGAGGAATGTGCTGGTCAAGTAACTAGTTCCTTTACGAGGTGGACACTTCCTGTAAAGATGCTTTGTGAAGGGTCCACATCTCAGCTCTAAACGCCACGAGCTCATCTCTGCACAGCATTCGACAAATACTTTTTGAAGTATATTTTTTGAAAGACTCACAGGGATTCGTTTCAACAATATGCAAATCAACCAATAAGATGGCCATTGTGCCTCCTTGCGTCCTTTCTCACCATCCCATCTGCTTGTTCCTGAGCAAACTCTGTGTCTCCTTTGTAATGCAGCAGCTCTTACAAGCTTCTCTCCCTGTGTGCTTCTAAGGAGAGCTTTTGTAAAGCTGAGCAGTGATTGGTTCAGCTCCACAGTAAGTGTGGTGTAGTAAGTCCAGCTGATGTGCAGCTATGCAACATAGACTGTGCAACATACAACTGTGTCAGAAAAAACACCTCTACAAATCACCATTTTTTCCAAACTACTTCAGCCCGTTTTCGCACAACTGTTGTTTGCATCAGCAGTAATCCACAATTTCACAAACACATGACAGCATTAACCCTATAAAATAAAGTAGGACAACAGTCACTCTGTTTTTGAGCATGAACCGATCAAGTCTGAAGAAACCGAAATGAAAGAAAAAACAAAGCTGAATTTCTTCGAAGAAATTATATAAGTTCCATAAATCTGTTCCATAGACCCAACGATGTTGTGTTCAAATGTCTGCAGAACAATCGATGGACAAAGGACAGTTTTTTTTTCTAACATGCACAAGTGCTTTTATTTTGAATAGGAACACACCCTACACAGCAACACTGGCTGGAAGGCAGCCCACAATACATTTCTATTAAGCACCACTAAAAAGCCCAATATCTAACCTCCCAATGGTGCACCTCAGCACAACAGTTCAGTCCAGGTGATCAGCGAAGCGGGAGAGGAAGGAGCATAGATCACTGCTGATTATTTTCTGTTCATTCTGATGAGATTGGCCTCGAGTACATCGACTGGACAGGACCAGACTTTCTCCTTTCTTACAAGTTCTTTCTTGAAGTCTACTGTTCTGCCCGCCTTCATCGCAGGGCTGGCACTGTGTGATTTCTTTGGAGCTGTGGTGGCCTGTTTAGCAGTTGTTTAGCTTGGGTATTCTACTACAGAAAAGTGAGTGGCCGAGTCACGCCCACTTTCAACTGCACAAGAACAGGGCAGATGGACCAAAAACTGGAATCAGATTTTAGAGGTAAAGTCATCAAACGGAACTGTGCAAAACCCGAGGTGCTGCTGCAGCAAGAAAAGGTTGCTGGTGGACTCAGCAATGCTCCCTCACTTGTTTAACTCTCTGCCTCATGCACCAAGTCCAGAACACTCCATCGCTGGCAGCAACTGTCCTCATGACTTGTACTATGTAACAACGATATGCATGCAGATGCAGACAGACAAACATACATACATACATACATACATACATACATACATACATACATACATACATGCATGCATACATACATACATACATACATACATACATGCATACATGCATGCATGCATGCATGCATGCATGTATGTATGCGTTCGGGCACTGTGTCATTGGGCGCCGATGACCCCGCCATGCTCCTCTGATGACTTATGACTTGCTCCTGTCTTTTAATATCAACTTTCATTACAGCCCAACACCAGAAGCTTCTGGGGTTGCCAGCGGCAACATGCAACAATAAAAGGCCAGGAAGCCTAAGGCAGGAAGCCTGCATATTGCCTTATTGTGGTATTTATCACCACTTTTCTGTTGAGAATTTTAATGATAGGAGGTGAGACCCTTTAATAATTGTGTGAAAACAAACATGAATAATTCAAAAAGAATGAAATGATGGAAGATAAATGTTGCTTTGGGAACTTGAGAAAATCGGCCTTTTACAAAGGATATTTACACCAATGTGTAGATACCAGAGTGAAACCTCTGTGGAGGCAGAGAAAGACTCAGACTGCAACAAACAGGACAATCTTCTCCAAGCCTGCTGAAGCATCGACCTACAGCTCTCACAACAGTCAAACTGTTGTCGTGTATCTTCTCTTGGTTGATGCGTGGAGTGATGAAGAAAGTCTCTGCTGACACAGTCTTGTAGTTTCTTGAG
>JASSRZ010034282.1:0-10609 GCA_032164315.1 Malacoctenus gilli | reverse complement strand
CCCCCCCCCCCCCCCCCCCCCCACCCAGCTCCGACTTCAAGGCGGCAGCGTCAGAGGAGAGGAGCTATATTGAGGGGCTTAAGCGAGAGTCATATTTTTGGGCGCGTTTGAAGGTTGCGCCTCAACATCTCGTCTTTGTTCGCAGCCTGCGCTGAGATTTAGGTTTGACGGCGTATTTCGGGTTTTTTTTTTTTCGTGTTTTAAGGAAAAGAAATGAAAATCTGGCACCGCAGATCCTCCCTGACCCCGCTCACGCGGTGAATGTTGAGCTTTTCAGGCTTTATGCCGCGAGAGGTAAACTTTCAGTAAAAAAGAGGGGGTTGCACCGCCTGCACGGCAGACATTTTTCCCCCCCTTCCTCCCGCAGCTTCCGTTCAAACAAATCGCTGCTTCAGATCGGACTTAATTGCCTTAAATCGCTTCATTTTATCGCCCGCTAAACAGTCAGGTGTAAATGAGAGACACTGTCAATCTGTCACACGTTTAATTATTGCATTTATTCGTATAATTTAATAGCCGAGGAAAAAAACTTCTGCTCAGCGAGCAGCTAATTTCCCTTTGTCACAGCTCCCACTTAATTACATAGGGTTACTTTAGCGTGACTTCGCAAACAGTGCGCGTTGTCAGACGATTCGGGTTCACTCGGAGATCTGGGTTACACACACACACACACACACACACACACACACACACACACACATCCTGCCGTTCTGTATTAGGCTCTATGCAGTGACGGAAAACAAAACGGCAGCACTGTGGAAGCGGCTGACTGACAGCAGAGCGTTTTTTGGCAGGAAAAGCGCTCATAACCCGAAAGGTCACCGATGCAGAAGCCAACTCTAACCAGACTGCACCCCACCCCCGTCCCACACACACACAATTCCCATGGGGGCTGTTACTGTCGCGTTTAATCTCATTTGTATAGAACCTGCGTGGGAAATTAAACACCTGCCAAGCGCCAATTGCCCGGAACATTTGTCTTAGTGGATAAATCAATGGGGGCGACGGGAAGTTTACTGTACGGAAAACGCCCGAAAGACGCCCAGAGAGAGCGCCGGGACGTGGACGTCTTCCATCCGGACGCCAGTTTGGTCCAACGCAACGAGACGAGTCAGACTAAAACACTGAACGGGTGATTTTTTGGACTCGTTTGAGAGTAAATAATGTCTTGTTGTTCACTGGTGAGACTTAAATTAGTTCCCAGCGTGATGGAATCCAGAGGAGGAACTTTTCTAATGAGTCAGAATGAGCCGCTCGCAAAAGAAAAAAAAAAAGGGGCCCCGGGCTTCTCTTTATCCCCGCGCAAACAATATAACGCTGTGTGACCAGAATTAGAACTCGCTTTCCGTCGAGTGAGCCGAAAAGTTTGGGTCAGCCGGAAAAGTGGAGCGTTGACACTCGGGACGCGAAGGAGTGGAAATTTTTTCCAGCCACTTTAAGCGGTAATGAGACGGAGATCCGAAACCGGGAGCTCCCGGACGGAGGACGCGGACGCTTCCTGTCCGGGACTCTCCGCCGCCGCTGAGGTCACGCGGCGACTCTCGAGGAAGCCCAAAAGCACCTCCGTGGTGGGGGGGGGCGTGCGCTGTGGGACCTCCAGCTGGGCGCTCTCTCCTCCGCTGTGCATCCAAGCATGTTGTGCCCCGAGTTATCTTAGTCCCCCCCCCCCCCCCCTTCAGGGACTTCAGTACAGTGACTCCATCATCGATCGATTTCACCGGATGATTCGTCTTCATTAACGCTGAGCGGCATTAAAGCAATCCCCAGGAGCGAGGCGGGCCGGGCTGGGGGGGTGGGGTGTGGGGGGGGTTGCGATTCGCCGCGCTGCACGCCGGCGAATATGCCGATTCATCTCGAATGCAAAGTGGGGTCAAAGCGGCGGAGCGGGCGCCATATGCTCCGCACGCCGACATTAAAGACAGCCTGTCTCGTCTGGGAGTTTTTATTTGATTAAAACCTGCTTTAAATAAGCTGGGGGGGGGGGCGATTTAAGCACTTCTGATGTGGGGATCGGACATCAAGTCAATGATAAACAACACAGAGCGTTCAGTTCGACAAAGCCTGTTGTCGCTGGAGTCTATAGTGGCAGAAACACACCCTGCGTTTTGCGTTTCAGCGTGGAACGAAAGCCTAATAGCGCATCGCCAAAGGACGTGCGTTGTCACCGATGCTAAAGCCAGTAGCGTTGAAAGCCAAGAAACTTCTCCCATCAAACGGTCGTTGCGCAATCACGGCGAGTTGCAAATTACCGCCATCGCAGACGAAAGGCTGCAATCACACACGCGAGAGATGACTAGGGGGGGAAAAAAAAGGAAGAAGGGGGGGGGGAGGAGAGGAAGCGTCGAACGTCGCGATTCATCTTCAGCGATTTACCCGAGAGCGCCCGAAGGCATCTCATGATCATTATTGTTTTAAAGTCTCGCCGCGAAACGGCGCGCGCAGACGAGACGGGGGAACGCGAAGCGGGGAGGGGGGGGGGCTCACGTGACGGAGCGGATTGGTTTTCGGGATACACGGCGAGAATTGCAGCGGGAGGAAAACAACCAGACTCTAAATATAAAGGTTTCGATGCCACGTATAGTCACCGGAGACTGTTTTTCGTCTTCAGGATCCAGCGCGGCAGTCGTTCCCTCTTTCCGGCTGCAGCGGACGCGCTTTAAGTGACGCAGCCGGAGCGGAAAACTGCAGCCCGTAATTGAATCGCTGGCAATGATCATCAACAATCAACGGGGCCTTTGTGGAGCCTTCATCCAAGCCGTTCCAGATGAAGTGATGAAAGTGGCTGCGGCGGCGGCGGCGGCGGCGGCGGAGTCGGCGGAGCCTCCGTTGTTCCCCGAGTTGTGTTTCGCGCGCTGACCTCAGCGCGGAGGCCGCTGCCTCATCAGATCTCCTCCTTTCGGGCCCCTCGGCGTCATATTTAGCCCGGGCCCGTCCATCCGCAGCTGACCGCCGCTGACGGACAACCCGTCCCCACCCTGACCTACTCCGTCAGGAGGGCGCGAGCGGGCGCCGCCGGGACCCGCTGTCACTCCCGATCGCGCTAAGTGACGCCAAAATGCGGCGGGCGACCGCTGGAACCTCATTCGTGGTCTCGCGGCGCCGAGAAACAGGGAGTGGGGAGGAAAAAAAAAAAAGGCGCGAGGGAACAGCGTGCAGCGGTGGGATTCGTTTGGAGGAGTGTGACAAAAACGGCGCGCGTGCGAGCGTCGAGGTTCGTGTGAAATGTCAGCGGGGGAGTGCAAGGTTCAGCGGGAGTTCAGGGGGGATGTCTGTCTCTCTCTCTCTCTCTCCCTCTCTCTCTCGCTCTCTCCCCCCTCCGGCGGATCCAGGTTCTGCCTGGTTTGCCGAGTAACCTCGACTCAATGTATCTGAATCAGTCACACTCGTCCGCTCTCGTCTGCAAGGGGGAGGGGGGGGACGGGGCGAAGGAGCGGGACGCCGGGGTGAGGAGGGAGAACGAGGGGAGAGAGGGGCTGAGGGACAGCTGGCCGCTGGCCCCCCCGAGTTTCACTGCAGGTTTTATTCCACCGGTTGTCAAATTTATCTCCCAGCTGTCGATTTGGGTTCCTTTTACTATACGCACGTTAGAAGGTGACCATAAACTCCATCTGGGCGGAGTTCTGCCTCGTCGTTTTCGCCGGCCAACCAAAGACAGCAAGATTTGGCGTCCCCTTGGCATCCATCTCTGCCGCAATCTCAACCAAGTCCTTGTCAGGTCTTTTTTTTTTCGGAGGCTCCAGTTTGATTCCCCCCCGCCCCCCCCCACCTCCCGGATCCTAAATAATTTACGGCACATTACAGTGCGCCGCTTAAACGCGGCCCTAAATTAGTCATGAGTCTTAAATTGTACTCACAATGTCTGACGATGAATGATTCATCGCTACATGTGTCGGGACAACCACCGGAGTCGGTTGCGCAGCTGGCGCCGCCGCCGCCGCCTGGCGGAGGGGGCGGGGGGCGTGTGAGATTTCACCCTCGCACCGGGGACGGGAAGAAGAAAAAAAACAAAAGGCGCGACCCTGCAGGAAGCGCAAATCCTTTGGACGCGGAGATGACGTCGCCGATTCGGGGGGGGGGGGGTCGTTTTAACAATGCTTCTCGCGTGTCAGACGGAAGCGACGACACGCGAACCAAAAATAATCCAGCAATTATCGCTTTCACCGCTGCGGTCGGATCTATGTCACAGGCGTCTGTTAAAGCGACTCCTTGTGATCGTGAGAAAAAGGGGGCGCTTGCTGTCATCACCTCCACCTGCAGCTTCCAGCTCCTTTCTTTCTTTCAACGTTGCATTATTCAAACGCCAGCAAGCAAGCTTACACGCGAGCAACCTAATCTGAGGCTCCAACATCCAATCCCCCTCAGAGAGATGCCCACCTGACCTACAAGCCCCCCCCCGCAGCCTAATCTAACCACTAATGAGCAAGGGAGCATCGTGTCGGGTCGGGTCGAAAAAACGCCGCTGCGCTCCGTCGCTATTTGCAGTCTCGAAGTCACCTTGAGGGCGCCGAGGCACGTGGGGGGGGGGGCTCGGGCTACCCGTCAACGTCACCTTGGCGTGGAAGCGCGCGCCTCACCTCCTCGGCTGCCATGGCGACCGAAGGGGCCCTCTCGGACAAACGCTGGGGGCTCAGAGGGTAATAATATCCTACACATCACATCATGAGGCCAGCGGGGCCATATGGCGGCGGGAACCTTGTTGGCGTGACAGATTAGACCGTCAGTGATTTCCTTCTGACGGATGGCGAGGTCCCGAGCGGCGCCGCTTCCGTGAAAAAACGCCGTCGGGGCGTGTCCCTTCCGCGCTCACATGACGAACAAGGACCCCCACCCCACACCCCCTTTCCACCGAGGCGCTGACGCGTCCGTCCTCTCGCCGAGCCCCCCCCCCTTTTTCGCAGAGCTTTCAATCACGCCGGCGCTCGGAAAGCGGCGCCCCGCCGCTCGCAGCTGGGGCGCTCTCCTCGGAACGGAGTGCGTGTGGAAAAACCTGCCGCCGCCGGATGCCATAAATACGTCTGTGATTTTCCGACACGGCTGGCGGTGAGGTAGAGTTTCAGAAGAGGCGCGATCTCTTTCATTGCATCCGAAATTCTGCGTTTCTGACTTGCATTAGCGTCAGAGAGGAGGAAGTCCCGCACGCAGAGCCCGATGCTCCCCATCAACATCAATAGAAACCTCAACCGAGCGACTAATTCCCGTGAAGCACGCGGCTCCGCCGCAAACACTCGCCAGGAGTGGACACCACTCCGTCTTTCTTACGGACGCACGGTGAGTGTCCTCGACGAGCTGTCCCCTCGCTCTGGCGAAACATATAGAAACCTCCATCTTCCCGCACGCTCCGCTGCTTTCATCTGTTGCCACGGCGCATCGCTAACTTCCCAACCTCCATTATCCTGCACTTACATAAAGGCGCATTCGACGGGAAGAGTCCCCTCGTTAAACGGAGAGAAAAAATAAAGTCCTGCACTTCCATTTAATCTGTTTTTTTTCCTGCCCCCTTCGTTCCCGGTGAACCACGGGAGCGAGCACGCCGCCTGCCCAAAAACCTTTTAACTAATTCAGCTCATTCAATCCCCCCCCCCCTCTTTCGGAGCATGCTGATGCGGCGGGTGTCGGCGGCTGAATGGAACGCGACACGGAGGAGCGGGCGGACGGTGAAAACGCGGGCCGGCAGAGCCTCGGATCGACCGCTTTTTAAAAAAGAACCGACTTCGCCGAGCATCACGGGAAGATTGAGGACTTTCAAGCCGCAAAAAAATCAGCTCCCTGGACTCCCTTTCTGCTCCTCACATTACAGTGAGGCCAAACACCTGTAGGAACTTTCAGTCGAATCCAAAAGTAGAGGAGAAAAAAGCTCGGAGTGAATTTTTTGGGTGTCAAATTAAGTCTGATTACAGAGTAAATAAAGCAAAACTGCATCTCTATCTATTATCATCAAACACTGCAATTAATCTGCGAGTCACGCGGCTGCCAAACTGTGGGATCAACCACAATCTGCTGCGGAAAACACAATTAAAAACAGATAAAAACACGGCCGGGCCGCGGCGCGGCGAGCCGGCGCCGAGCGGAGCGCGGCAGGTCGGATCGGCCGCGGCTAATTGTTGTTAATTCTGTTGTCCGGCCGGAAGCGCCTCCCTGCATCTGGTGTCACCGCCGCCCAGGGAAAAAACACACGCGAAATGTAATTTCTGTATTTATAGTCGAATTAGGGCGAGATGTTCTTTTTATTCGCTCGTTATGTGCCTGCGTGTGGAGCTGGAAACAAGACGGGGGAAAAAAAAACACGAACGATACTTTACGTGGGGAAGCGGCCGGGAAGTTCAGGTGAGGAGAACGAGGGTAGACAACAAGCGAAACCGTGCAGAAACCGTCACTCCGGTATCTGATTGTCAACCTGCTGCTGCTGCTGCACCTCGACCGGCTCCTGTATTCCGCCGGCGCGATGCGGTGTCGGCTGGGTGCGCCCGCAACATCCTTCCGCGACGCCTCCAAACACACAAACACGACTAACCTACGGCGTGAATGGCTAATTGGGGTCGCGAATCAGACGCGAGCGTGCCGGGAGGGCCGCGCCCAACCCCCCGCCGCCCCTTGCGGCCATGTTTACGTGCGCGTGTCTCTGGGTTAATGCAAAAATTGAGCAGCGCGCCCGAGGTCAGCCCTCCGATCCCCCCCCCCCCCGCACCACCCGCCTCAGTCAAGCCTCGCCGCCATAAATATGCATGCCTGCACCTTGCTTCATTTGCATCCTTGAATTGTGCCAGTCTTATGCTAATAATGGGCTGGATGGGGGGGGAGGAGGAGGGGGGTGGGGTGGGGGGGTTATCCTGGGCGACCAGGCGGCGGTGTTTAAGCCGGGCTGCGAGCGAGCGCGTCCCCCTTGAGCGGGCGGAGGTGAGCGGAGTGTTTGACTCCGACACTTCACCTTCCCGGAGGAGCTCTCCACGCTCTCTCCAGCAGGCGGCGAGGAGGAGGAGGAGGAGGAGGAAGAGGAGGCGGAGAAGCGGCGCGCCAGGAGTCGTGTCCGCGCGAGGGGACGGACAGAAACGGACGGACGGAGGTCAAGCCCGCGGAACCGAGGACCCTTTCGGTTCGGCCCTTCAAAGTGAGTGACTCGAGCCGAGGAGGAGAGGCCGGGAATTACTGACGGCGTGCCAGCTGGAGCGCAAAACAAAGGGCGAGGAGGAGGAGGAGGAAGAGGATGCCCCAATTCTCGAGAAGAGAAGGAATCAAAACGATTGGCCCAAAAAGCCCCCGTTTCTATGAAAAAACAGCGCGCGGTTGCTCGACAGAAGATGACAAACTGCAGGTATATTAAGTGGCGATCGAAGCCTTCGCACGCGCTCCGTCTTCGACGTGTCCCGGCTGCACTTTCACCCGCACTTTGGTGGTCAAAGCTTGATTCCGATTCCAGTTTCAAACTGCAGGAATGGGGGGGGGGGGACAAAAGGCTCTTCCACGCACTCGTGCGCTGCTTTGAGGGGAGTTTAACCTGCCATTGTTTTACAGTCCTTTCGTTCTTTATTAGCCCGCTGCCCTCTTGAAAAGCTTTTTGTTCTCGCGCGGCGGAGTCGGCGGCGACGGCTGTTGATTAAGTGCCTCCGCTGGGGGGACTGGGGGGGACCGGCCGGCTCCCCGGCTGCAATAAAAAAAAAAAAAGGGGGGGGGCGAAATATTGAGATGAAGATGCAATGAAAGAGATGAATGCACGGCTCGCTGGTTTAATATCCCGCCAGTATTAAAGAGAAGAAGAAGAAAAAAAAAGCCAACAAAAGGGACTTTCTGTTTGGTTAAAAATCAAGAAGTTTGGTCCAGAGGTTGGCGAATAATTAGGTGGGGTTTTAGAGGGGGGGGTCACATTAAAAGCGGGCACCGTGAAGCCAGCACAAAGCCGGCCTTTCATGCCACGTGATGACAGTGATTGATGAGCCCCCTTTTTTCTGGGGAGGGGGGGGGGGTTTAACGGCCACTTTTGTCGCTTGTTTGCTCAACTTTTACAGGCGGCTTTCATGTTTATCAACGCCGGCAGGGGGGCCGTCATCTCCCCCAAATAAATGCCGCGCATCTATCTGCCGCTTTATGATAAGAGCCAATGAAATAATCCTCGTAAACCGTAAAAAAAAAACCCATAAAAAGATGATTAAAGGGTTGCGTTTCATTGCGAGAAAGCGACATTCGCGGCGTGTAAAGTCAGATCGGCTCGCCGCGAGTCCGTCTCAAAGTTACGAGCGACGCCGAGACTCGCGACGGAACGTTGCGAGAACTTTAATGCGGAGGAAGTTGGCCGTCCTTGTTGGGAGGCGTCTCGCTCGCGCACGTCGCCGCTTTAAAGAGTGTCGATCAGGTGTCGTGGCGTTTTGCGTGGAACACCTCCGTCGGTGAAAAGCCCCCCGTGCACGGCGAGCCGGAGAGAGGCGCGTCTGAATGAAAAACGCTAATCTCCCCCCCCCTGTTTGATCTTGATTAAACATGTTGTCAGATTTGTACGATTATGGTAATCACAGCCACTTTTCCCTGGCAGAGGGAGGGGGGGGGGCAAAAAACCCGCATCAAACGGGCTGAGCCGATTACGGCGCTTCCTCGCGCCTGCTTTCTTTCCTTGAAGACGGAAATACGCCACGCTTCTACCGACGCCGCGGCGGTGACACGACGCGAGCTGGGCTCTGATTTTGATCGGCGTGTTTTGCGGTTAAAAATAACCGGCTGTTGATTCGGGGCCAGAATCAAAGCAGGGGGGGGGCGGCGGCGTGACGCCCGTTTCTTGAGGCTCCGATTACCAGCAGGGCGCCGATATGTCATTCACCCTTCCTAATGGCGACCTTTTTCTTCTCGGGACGCGGAAATGGCGTGACGGATTAGGCGCCGTTCGGGGCTTTCAAGGAGCTAAGGGAGTCATTTCGGAGACGCGGCTTCGACCCGGGGACGAACGGCGTCCGAGGGGCGTGTTCGCACTCGTCGGCGCCGCTGCAATTAAAAACGGCCCCTCGGCGCGACTTCGTCCCGGACACGCCAGGCTTCAATCAAAAAGACCTTTGTCGCCGGGACGGCTTTCAGAAAGCACCTCGTCCTCGCGGTCGATCACGACAAACTCGCCGTCCAATCCGTCGGCTAAGCGGCTTGCTTTTCATGTCGAGATGGCGCCCATCCAGAGAAACCAGGCCAAATGACGTCCCCGTATACGTTGCTGGCAAACGGAAGGCTCGCTCGCTTCGAAGCTCGAGCCTACATTTTTCGACTGGCACTGACAACCTCTGCTTGCAGGTAAAAAAAAAAAGAAGGAGCGGTGGGTGGGTGGGTGGGGGAGCGGTGTTGATGCGCTCTTCGCTTTGCTGCCTAAAACCTCCAACAATCCCTTTCAGTCACACATCTGCGGAGACAATCTGGTAAAGGTGAGCGGCGCTCGCGAATGCTCCCCCTTTGTTTTTCTGACAGCATGTCAGGAGGTTAAAACCTTTTACTCCGGGAGGGGGGGAAGGGGGGGGGGGATCAGATGGGACGGCGGCAGGCTGAGGCCACAGCGCCACACTGCGACTCTCCTACTTCAGTCCCTCAAAGCACCACACACACCTACACACACACACACGAGCCCACTGTAGATAAGCACCTTTTCCCTTCCTTTTCTCCACACGCAGGCGCCCGGACGCACGGCGGCTCGGCTCGGCTCGGGGGGCGCCAATGGGCGTGCTCCTCGCCGTGTTCTGGCTCCCGACGTGTCACCGCGGCGTTCAGACACGGACGGGCAGCGGCAAGCATTTTCTCCGCCGTTTCACCTGCCTGCCTTGAAATGCTGTACTCCTGTCAGAGTCACACACTCCTGTCAAATCTTTAAGCCGCTCCTCCTACGGGGGTTTCTTCCCCCCCTCCTCCGATCGACGAAAAGGAAGCAGAAAAAAAAAAGCCGAAGCGAGATTGCGCCCGTGTTGCTCGTGTCATCCGCGCGGTAACACGAAAATAGCATCACAGAACATCCGCCCACGTCCCCGTCTGCCGCGGTTACTGACGGGGCCCGGGCAGAGCCGGGGCTTGGGTGGGCGCCGCGTTTCAGCACCACGGACAGCGCCGCCGCTCCGCAGAGCGTTTGCTGGCAGCTGGACAGCTCCCGGCCAAGGCGAGGGGCAAGGGGGGGGGGGGGGGGTTAAGGACACAAAGGCAGGCCAACGTAATCCTGAAGACAAAACAAAGAGACACGCAGAGTGACAAGAGGAGGAGGAGGAGGAGAGAAAGGAGGCGCCTCCAAGAATACATCGAGAAGAGGAGCGTCACTGAGCGTCTCTCCCAGCTGCGGGTTCAACTTCCTGTACTCCGAAAAGTTTGGAGGGGGGCGGCGCCTGACGTACGAGACTACGAGAGATATGGTGATCAAAACAGAGAGCCATAAAAGTAAAGCAAACAAACTCCAGAAGAAATTAGTTGCACTGGACAGCAATACAGATGAAGTCCCAAGAGTACCCCCTCAGGGCCGTAACACCCTGAAGTTGGGACACACCAGAGGTTCAATGAACAATACAACTTGGCTAACAAGGAGCCCGCGGCAAGGCGTCTGCCACCACGTTGTCCCGGCCCTTATTTTTATCAACTGATCCCTTGTACATTCATCTAAAACCTGCTC
>JASSRZ010034281.1:4210-15400 GCA_032164315.1 Malacoctenus gilli | reverse complement strand
AGCAGCAGCAGCAGCAGGCTCAGACTGGCTAATGTTGGCATCACTCTGGGAGCGTCATGGGCTCTTCAGACAATGAATTATGCTTATCAGACAAGAAAACATTTGCAAAATGAAAAACTTGCGGGTCATCTCCTTCAGTGTAGGTAAAGGAGATTTCTCCACAGTCACTTCAGTGCAAAATCCCGACTTGACTTCCAACATGTTCAGGAAGCAATCTGCAATGAAGCATATTGAACATAGTCTCAAATCGGGGTTATAGTTGTGTGCCACTTCGCTAGGGAATTTCAGCCACTCTTTTTTCCTTTGGGAGTACATTGAAGCTTACATTCCTTTTGGAGCAGCCTCAGAAAAAGCAGTTCCCCTTTATTGACGCCATCCCCTCCTCAAGTGCAGCAGATAGGCCTGCTTGCGTACGAGCATGCCAGCGGACCCACCTGCGAGCTGGTGAATCAGCTGGGGGGTCGAACAGAGCCGTTTGCTTGATAGTGTGCTCCCATTGGGGAATATATTCATGACGATCCATATACATGAGAACCTACATAGAAAGAAAACCTGATTTCAGATGCAACTGTTGTGGACAATGACAGAAAGCTGACAAACCACGAACAGGGACTTTGATACTTGCGTTTGATATTCACATGGCCTCATCAGTGCACAACACATCATGTTATACCCCCAAAATCCCAGAAAAGTGAAATTTGGTGTCATGGCACCTTTAAAGCTATTTTGGCACCTTTGTTACATTTTTATACATTTTTGTTGTAATCTTGAAAGTTTCCAACAGGCATGTGGGAATGAAAATTAAGAGGAATTCACCAAGTACTGGAACACATAAATGTAACCTTTATTTTCTATTTTTGTATTTCTGTTAAAAAGCTGACCAATCATTCGATTTGGCCCGTGGGTTGAACTTACGAGGGAGGCGGAAAGCTAGGTTGAGGTGCGCTGTCAAAGACTGGTAAGTATAGTTTTTAGTAACAACATAAATATTTCTCTTTTATTAAGGAAAAGAAAAAAAGGGTGAAGCACAAAACACTTCACTGCTGGGATTTCCTTTAGAGGGGACGAGAATGTAAAGCCCATATTGGTCCTGGAGTTCCTTCAGACAATCTCACTCAACTCCCACATGCTGCATTTAGCGTAGTCTGCTGAAGCCTCGCTCCACTGTCGACTTCATTGCATGGTTTTCTCATATCAAGTGTTATATTATGACAGTACATTATTGTGATATTTTAGAGTGGAAGTGCTCCTGTGATAAGAAATTTCAGCTTGGCAGTGGCTGTATTCGACTTTGTTTCTCTCAAATCCACCGTCTGGAAGTGCCCAGCCCGAGTTGCAACATTTTCCATGCGGAGCCTCATGTCAGCATGCGCAGAGCAACACTCATGTTAAAATCTGCCTCGGCGCAGCGCTGTAATGCATTTCGTTGCTGAATCCCATTCTACACTGACTGCAGCAGCTTCTAAAAATCCCAGACAGGGATCTCTTCGGGGCGTCGCCTCCTCAGAGACATCTGCTCCACTGCCACTAAAGTGACCTTCACACTCTCCTACTGTCTGCTCGATATGGTACATATGGCTGGAGGGAAATACTGGGAGACTGTTGGCCAGCTGTCCTGTCCTGAGTGAGACTGATCTATGTGATAATTGAGCCATTAATGACTTGCTTGGATCACAGCCAGTCAGTGTTGTTTACTTCCGTTTTGATAGAAGGCTCTTCCATCTTTACTTGATCTCTGCGGCTGTTAGTGTGTGAAACAAGCTGTCCCACGTCAATAGCTATGTTGATCAGGACTTAACAAGCAATGTCTTACAACAGTAAGGATGCCTTGTTTTTAGTGATCCATGCACACTCCGCTGAAAGGAGAAGCTTGCCTTGCTCACTCCAAAAGCCTCACCTCGTCAGTACTCATAATAGCAATTACTTCTTAAAAAAATGAAATGAATAAGGAATCTCAGTCTCTGATAGAAAAACACACCTAAAGAATCACCTCCAAAACAATAAATACAATGGCCTAGCCAGTGTCAATCACCAAAACTGCACAATAATAATCCAGCTTCCATCCAACTTAGCCACAAACACGCCCAGGTGCTGAGACCGATGGACAGAGTGAGCCCTCTTGTCATCCCGGCATGTTTTGGAGGCGAAAGATGAGGAAAACAAACATACGCATGCACATGGCGATAAATCGAGGCCAGAAAAATTATCGAGTTCCTTTTCATTCATCGTGCGTTCAGTTGATTTATTGGTTGTTATCCCAGCCCCAACTTCTTATGATGAGAAGCAATCTGGGAAATCATGGCTGCCTCCAGCAAACAGAGTGCACATGCAGAGAGGAGTGGCAGGGGGAAGGAGTGGCACAAGGCAGGAAACATATGGACATTTACCAAACAGATGCTTTGAATGTTTCCACAGTTCCATGCCGCACTTGACCTCCATTGGAGCACACTGACGGAGTGAAGGGGACATTTCTGAATAAAACAGCACCAAGATGGGACCCTGCTCACTTTGTGAGGGGAAATACTCTCACGTGAGGAACTGGCTCGCATCTGCTCGGCCGTCTTTGTTTGGTTCATTCATGGCACCCCTTTCACCATCAAACCTGACAAGGCTGCAGCTCGCCCCATGTCAGAGCTCTGAGGCTTTGGAATACAAAGCAATGTACTCTGGAATTCAATGGCCAAGTTGAGAAGCCTCACAATGGCGAAAGGTGTTAACAGAATAGTTTGCACAATACAGCAAGAGAAGCTTTTCCATTGTTATCATTCATTATAACAACAATCATATATATAATCAACTGATTATTGTAGCTCCTTGATGGTATTCGGTATGAATGCTGCTTACTTTCTCACTGATATTGTGAAGTGTGATTAACATTGGTGTCCAATCAGTCTTTTATTTCTTAATTCACTTGTTTCATCAAGAAATTCTTGAGTGGTTACAGTTGTCACCTTGTGAATGTCCTCGCTTCAATCAAGGGTAGGGGGGGAGTTTGTGTCTTGCCTTTATTGTTTTCCTTCAGGTACTCTTCCTCCTAAAGAAAAAAAAGGTTGTCTAGCTCCGTATTGGGCCGTGTGATGGGACCCTGCCTTCACCCAGTAAAAGCTGGGATCGACTCCAGCACTGCTATCGTCACTTAGATGGAGAAAGCGGTCCAGAAAAGGAATGAATAACTGAATGAATTGATGGTTTATCTTGCTACACTGTTTGCTGCCACAGATTGTAGTCCAGAATCATGAACGTTGTCCACCGAAGCAGAACTTCACATGTGAGGCTTGATTGAAGCGCCTCCCTCCATCTGAAGATGTACATGGGGGGGATGGGCTCTGTGTTGTAAAAGACTGCTGGGCCAGCGAGGACGCATGACTTGTAGCCCTGGTTCCACACTGGAGTCAGATCCAAGTGCGGCTTTTGTCTGTCTTGGGGACCAGTGATGAGGCGAAACAGCATGAAACTGCCTCCGGATTGAATTATGCATGCCACCATCTGCTGACAGAGGACGAGTCTGTCAGGGCTCCTCAGTGTCACCACACACACAGCTACATGTGCAGCTCACTTTGCCCACGCAGATCCATAGTTCATCAGCCCTGCTGGCTTTGACAGACACAATCGCTCAGGTTAACCGCGCCATTCACTTTGCCCAGCCCCGCTGTTCATTATGCTTTTTGATGGAATTGATTGGTTTTGGGGAAAACACAAAGTACATGGTAGTTTTTTGCTGGTAGGACGGCAACTCGGGGATCTTCATGCAATGGGTTGCCCTTCTGTGTAGCTGAGGTCAGGCAAAATGTTTCACACCTGGCTGAGGCTGCTGTTCTCATCATCCTGAGCCTAAAACATTCAAATTAGAGAAAAAATGCTTGAGTAAAAAAGTAAACTTATGGTCTGTCCCAGTCATGGAAAGAAGGGTAAATACAGTGCTGAGAAACTGGTTATTGAAGGAACTATATTCCAGAATGGACACAGCTTCATGAAAAGAATAAGTAAAACTAGGTTCTGGGTGCGATTGGAAAAAAGTGATAAGCAAGCATTTGTGAAGTTCTGTCTGAAAGAAGGGAACAGGGGAAGAAAAGAACCAATTTGCACCCAGAACCTCGGAAACCAACTCAAATAGGCTTGGGTGAAATTAGCCTTTTTGTGCCTTTGCAAACTGTTCATTGAAACTTAAGTTGGTTTGTTGCAGAGATGATGCAAACAGCAACAAATGGAACACCGCAGTGACGAGCCACTCTCTACCTTCTCGTAGACAGCAATTCTCCAGGGTCATTTTTTTGTCTTTTCTTATGATTTTATGTTTTATTTCAGTATCAAATCATACTGTGATCTGACCATTGAGTCATATTTTCCATGCACACAGATTTCAGTGTGCAGTAAGTCTGACTTTAATAAATAAAAATGATCTTGTCGTCGAATGTAGTCTGTAATTCTCAGTGTCGGCCCAACTCTTACTCATCTTCTATTCTGCTGATTCCACTTGTGGGTCACAGGTGGGAGGTGGAGCCAGTGTTGTCAACTTGAAAACTTTGTCACTGAGACTGGCTACATTTTGAATTGTCTTTGCAAACTTCTTTTTGGTCGAAAGCGACTCGTGACAAATTGAGAGACTCCTCTGATGTCTTGGAGACTGTGACATGAAAGCAGGTATTGTTCAGTTCAATGTCCCTGCTCAAATCAGATCTCCCACCTGTGCAAGCTGATGCAAAAATCTAACTTAGTGAATGTTGGCATGATGTCATTAAGTGACTTTGAGGACAGCCAAAAGCAACTTTCCTTACAGTCAGTGAGTGAAGGCATTACAGGCTGTTGGTGCAAACATACCCACACACACGTGCACATGTAAGCAACATCCTGCATGCACTGTGCATAATCGGGACTGTCGGAGGAACCCATGCATGCACAGACCAATACTTGGCAATAAAAGGCCCCATCAAGGTTCAAATGTTTCACATTGGGAAGCAAGTGCGCGATTCACCGCAGCATTATACTGCCTGTGTTATTCAAATGAAACACAGATCTTTGCATTCATTCATTCCAGTTTTGAAATTGTTTAAAGTGTATCTTTGGCTCAGAGTGATACTGAGGACATGCATTATTTAAGTGGTCCACACATTCAGATTTGCACATAATCATGCTCATATAAGAGCTCTTATTGTGAAAAATCACTTTCTTTTGAATAGGCTAAGCAAATGTGGTTGCATCTGTTGTCTGATGTCACTTGGCAGCGAGTGGTCAGTCATCAGAACAGAGAACAATGCAGGTGTGATGAAGAAAGAAAATTGACGTTTTTGGAACACGCCATCGTTGTTTAAATGCCTTTTGTTTTTCCTGATCATTTCAAACAATTACCGCCCCAATAATAGTTGCAATACATTTTTTGTGCAGCTGTTGCCATTTCTTGTTTGTACAGCTCATTAAACTGAACACAATCAATGAATGTTCACTTCATTTGCTAAACATTTCACTGCTTGGTAATAAAATCATGCTCATTCACACACTTAATGAGAATAATCTGATTTATCCATACATGCATGTGTCTGTTAAAACAGAGACTCTTATCTCTCTGAATAGATTAGAAAAACAACAACCGGGACATTCAAGAGAAACTTCTGCTACTGCAGATTTCTGCATGAAGCCACTTTCACATTTCAAGTTGGCTGTATAAATTAAAGTGGGTGAGTGAATGTGTCACCAAATATCTACAGAAGTCATTTCCTCCCTCGCATTGAACATGAACCATAGAAGGCAAAGTCATAGTTTGTATGACACAAAACAATGTTTGTTCAACAACAGTATGTAGAGAGGGCTACATTGAAAATTATTGGCAACGTATAAACCCTCCTCAATTGTGGAGGTAGTAAAACAAAAGAACATCCTAAAGTACATAATGCAAGGTGCAGTGAATATCTAAAAACACATATGTTTCAATTACACAGTACTTTATTCCATGCAGCAGCATCGAGACTTCCACTTCTGTGTATGAAGGGCACCAATGCTGAGTGTGTGCGTGCGTGCGTGCGTGCGTGGACATTGGGGGATCCAAAACCAGCTGAAATCAGGGAGCATCAATCCAACTTCTTTGTGTTTCATGAGACTGTCCTTAAACATCTCAAATGTGTCGACCAATGCTGGGGCTTTGCTCTGCCCTATGTTTGTTTTGACCAACAGCAATATTCCTTTTTATTTATTTTTTTTCATCTTGGACAGGTCAGGATTGGAATTGAGGTCTACGGTATATCGAAACAGTGTGATAATGCAGGGAAGCACCCAAACACAGGAAGAGGCAGAAATTACAGTAGTTTAAAGTTGATCTTCCAAAAGGACAACAGAGCTCTGAAAAACCAACAAGAAGGTTAGATAAGAAGTTGGTCCATCTGTGACATTTATACTTCTTCCACCAGATGAATACAATTTAGACAACCGGGGACAGGCAAGGCACGTCCGGACAGGGAGCATGCAGTCACCCAGAAGGAAGAAGTCAAGGAGCCTGGAATGATACACACTGGGAGTATGAAAAAAAAATCAAAAGAAATAAACTGACAACAGAGAAGAAGGGCGACAGGACAATTGTCTGGTCAAAGAGAAAATTCACTTAAACTGGTAATAATCTTCTTTCAACACATGTTACAATGTACCATGCTTTTTTCTATCCTCATAGATTGCTGTTAAAATTCTTTTCCAGACTGAAAAACTACAGTGTTTTAGCTGAAAACTCCTGCATTTCAGCAATGATACCAATGGTTAACACTGATTTTTCAAAAATAAATTACAAGGACATCCTTTTTTTTCAGCACTTATTTCTCTCGAGTAGTAATTTTCAGCCTAAGTATTTTTAAAGTAAGAGTTTAAAGTGAGATAGAGAAATATACTTTTTTTCTTCTTTTTTTTTTCAAAATCTCACCTTAACCACAAATGCGTGGTAAAGGTTAATGACCACACACACCTGCCGCCCTGGCTGTGAGTCAGGAATTGAGTTCCAACTGCAACACGAAATGTCAATGTTGACCATTATATTGTCATTTCAGGTTCTTGTGCATCATAAATTGTTACATGAAATGACAGGTAAGTACTTACTCCAAATACTGTTCAGCTGTATAGAGCAGTCATGACGTGCGGGGGGGGGACTCCCACCTTCCCCCTCACCAATAATTAAAGTGTCTTCACCAGCAGATTGGACACAGCTCATCAAATAAGTGTGTTATAATGACCAAATTAAGCAGAGCTATCACAGCTAACGTATTGAGAGTGCAACTCGGACGATTAACCGTAAACACTCACTCATACCTCTTAATTAAAGAAAAATGGCATGTTCATGCCGTACATCTCTTCTTTTTTTAAAACTGAATTGTCGGAAGCGCCTCTCCAAATTCTCTCATGCAGCAGTGACATCCTGCTGCTGTCGTTACTAATTGCTATTTGCATATGAGCTCCAAAAAAACCCATGAATAAATGTCTTGAGGAAAAATGGAGACGTTGCATGCTAAGAATCTGTAGTTTACATGCAGCTCCGTGTGTGTTTGTTTGTGTGTGTGTTTGTGAGAGAGAGAGAGAGAGCGAGAGAGAGCTGCGGACGGAGGTGGAAGGGGGCGGGGCGAGATGTTCGTGAGCTGCGCTACTCCGACCCAGATGGTTGCTGGAGAGGAGAGGATTACTCATGTGATGATCATCCAGCAGAAGCGTGGAGGAGCAGAGCGAGAGTGAAGTGGAGCAATGTTAACCCACCACTCAGTCCGCCAAATAAGGAGCCATGTTGTGCTGTGAGGGAAGTATGCACTCACTACTCTGCCCACTCAGAGGAGTGAAGGCCATAAACTAAAAAAAAAGAAAAGAAAAGAAAAGTTACACAACCGCATCATGTCAACTAAGGGAAGTCCACAGCTACTTGATTTGATTTATGCAACCCCGTCTTCAGAGTGCAGCACACCTAAATTACTTTTGTATTTCTATTGTCAGATTGAATCCAACAGAATCAGTTAATACAGCTAGAAATGTCATGAAGTCCTAAAAAAATGAATTACTGCTTAAGCTGGCCAGAAAACACTCCCTGAACAATGGACTGAGCATATCCAACAACAACAAAGTTAAATGTAAAGTGTTTTTCTGTCAACACTGTCCGCAAATGTTCCAAAGGATTTAAAGAGTACTGAGAGGCTGAAGATGAAGAGAGTTTCCAGCCTTATGGAGTGAACTATGAATTAGCTTCCCGAACCACAGAGACAGACGACTCGATCAGAACCTTTCAATTCGTAATTCGAGTCATTCAAATCTGTCAGAAGAAAACAGCGAAAGCCATACAAAGCAAATGAGATCCTGCCTGAATGGGGAGTGTCCCTCCTTCCTGTCTCGTTACCTCTACCTGATAACCGGCATACATCTCTCGTGGTTATGCCCTTTTTGAGTCGCTGCAAGCGACAGTGTGGCAGGAAGAGAGTCTGGGAAAACAAAGTGCCCATTCGTCATTGTACAGCTTAATTCCATGGCGCACAGTGGACCAAAAAGACAGCTTGTCATCCCTCACTTTTGAAGCAGAGGTGAAGGTCAGGTAGGAGTCACGGCTGCTTTCCTGTCCTGCTCGGACAGCGAGGATAACGAGGGGGATGACGACTCCATTACTCGCCATCCCTCCTCTCAAGGTCTCCTCTGGTCCTGCTCACAACAGCGGGCAGCAGCAAATCGATACGCACAGTGCGGGAGTCCCGGCAAGACAAATGGACTTAAGACAGGGATGTGAAGTAAGAAATGGATTCTTAAGTCACCCTGCAAAGTATTAGAGAGTGGCATTTAAAAGCAGGACAGTGTAAGAGAGAAGGCGCTCATTCTCATCTGGATGTTGGATCTCGGGAACATATGGGGTTTGCATTAGCTAAGTAATACAAATGGACCAAGCATTTTTTTTTTGTTTTATTCATGAAAGCTCACCAGCAGCAAATAAATTATGGGAATAGTCTCTAATTTCTTCCAAGGTTGTACAACTTTGATGAATAAACTCATCAAATTACACATCGATGAGGTCCAGGAGGGGGCTTGTTATGGAGGAGGTGTGCGAACCTTGAGGTCCCAACATTTGCGCGAAAATCAACGTAATGTGCACAATCCAAGATAAGGGTTTTACATTCGAAGCGGGGACCCGCAGAGGGAGGACGACCACGGCCGTTCATCGTCTGCGTCCATTGTTACCGGGAGAAGGAACTGATTCAGCACCTTGCCAGAGAGAAGGGTCGTTTGCAATTTCAAGGGAGGCAGATCTTCATCTTCCAGGTTATAGCGCCGATCTTAATCAGAATCACAATCGCTTTATTTTGCCAAATGTACAATGGACACAGGAATTAAATCTGGTAACAGACACCGCACAGCTTTCAATGAGGTGAAAGGGGCTCTTCGCAGTATGGGAATCAGCTCCAGGCTCCTTGATCCAGCCTGGCTCCAAGTTACGCTCAACGGGGAAACACAGGTACTTGACTCTCCGCAAGATGCGAAAGACCGTCTCCAGATCTCCGAGTGATTAGTGATGATGTTAAATCCTGGCTAGAGGTTTATTCATAGCATCAGTAATGTTCACTGAGAGACAAAATGTGGTGGCAATCAGGCTGCCACGATTCGGCCGGGATTACGTCAACTTTTGAAATCGCCGACTTTTTGTTGAAACTTTGTTTTTCTCGCATAACTGCCGCTGCACCTTTTGATGTCTTGTCTGTCTTTCCGTCCTTGGTGCACACGCACAGTTGTACTAATCGGCATCAGTCGTCATCTCACCAGAATTTAGGCCAGAACAGCATCATGGCTGCCCTGCAACAGACCTCGGAAGTTTGGGAGTGTTTTAACAGAGAAAGAGAAGCAAGTGCAATGCGACATGTGCCGTCCATGGCAGTACACTGGTGACGCACAAGCATCTGAAAAGGAAGCACGTTGTGGCTGGCTCAGTTTCTGACAAAGAGGAGGGAGAGTCCTCTCACGAAGCTAATTGGCTCGTTAACCGCTGGCTGCTGGTTACTGTTTGCCAATCAAAATAGTCGATTGTGGCAGCCCGAGGTGGCAATGAAGGAAAAGGATCACCACAATGATGCATACCAACAGGAAAATATTGAACTTTGATTTGTAGGTCGTGTCAGATTTCTTTTTTTGTGACTTTAAGCCATGTAGTAAGTCATGCCTCACACTGTGTTTGTCATCCTTGTAGTGACAGAGGAACCACACTTCTGATTCGTTCATTATCTTTGCTTCCACACAATTGGCACCCTGATTGTCCTCATAACTTTTAGAACAATACCAAATGTGTTCTCTAATCAAGTGTGTATTTCCTAACTTTGATTTATTTTGCGAGCTTTTCACATTGAGGAGCGCATTTGCCACTTTTCAGACTTTACAGTGGGTGTGTATTGCCAGCCTTGAAGTGACAGGTTGTTTTGTAGTTCTCACAAGTTCTCAATTGTCATTGTGGCTGCAATTTTTCTCTGCAGAAATCACCTCAGACATAGCCAAAAGCCTACAAATTTGTGTATGTTTGTGTGAGGTTTGTGTGTCAACCCTCCATAAAAAGGCTTTTATTGGAACCCAAGACATGCTTTAACTGCGATAAACTCCAATAGAGAAAAGCTGGGCTTTCCTGCCCACAAAAGACGGTTTATAACTGGGCAGATGGCCACATTAAATGGTTCAGGAATAACATTTACACCTCTGTGTTGAGGCAAAAAAAACAAACAAACATTGGAGTGTCAGTCAGTGTGTGTGTTTCTAATCTTTTTCACTGTACTTCTTGGTCCCCAAATTTCTGCTTGTTTTCACTCCACTCAATTTAAGAATCGAAACATTATGATTTACTGAATAATCGGCTGATAATCACCCGGGATGATCTTTAGTGCTGATATTCAGCATTGTGACCCATCTGGGTTTTTTTGCAAGAGATTTTTTGGGCTGTAATGCTGTAGACTCTTTCTGTCTGCACTCACTACTTTGTCTCCAGCATTGTCCCACACACTGCAATATGTTATTATCTACAGGCAGAGCCACAGCAGAAGTAACAGTCAGTCAGTGGTGAAAGATGTACCTGTGGAGCACTTGTGGGCAGCACTCACAGACACAGGTGAAAGGGGGAAATGTTCAGCGCGAGAGAATGCCTTGGTGAGCAGATACATTGCTTTCTAAAGGTACTTTGGTGAAGCTGTCTCTCTTATAATTGTGACTTGTGATATTATG
>JASSRZ010034279.1:0-17324 GCA_032164315.1 Malacoctenus gilli | reverse complement strand
ACACACACACACACACACACACACACACACACACACACACACACACACACACACACACACACACACACATACACAGAAACTGCAAAAATCTGGACTGAGTAGGTGCTCTTGGTAAAGTGCCACATGTAAGATGGAGGTATCATCATGATTAGCTTGGTCACCTCAGTCCCACGGCGACTAACCACAATGGAAAAGTAGAAAATTACTTAAATAGCAGTAACTAGATCTACTTGGCAACGATGCTGAGTGAAGAAAATCCCAATTTTGGAGGGATGCAGTCAGAGTTTAGAAGTGAATCCAGTTGAGATGCTATGTGAGGTGCCCAGAGAGCGTTCAAGGCAGAAGCCTGAGAGCCAGGTCGAAGCTAACGCAGTTTTATATGGAGGAAATAGACACAGCTTTAAGCAGGTGTTATCAGCAGCTATTTAATTCAGGTTTTTATTGCTGTCAAAGAAGGTTTGAGCAGTTGATAAATGCAGACTTCATTTCCCGTTCACCCCCGTGACACTGCTTGTCAAGGCAGACAATAAAGATGTTGTTTGGTGCATTGTTGTTTATTTCTGGGTGTGATTCAGACCTCATTCAGCATGAGGTCCTGTTTTATGACCAGTTCAGGCAGAAAACACAAACATATCAGAGGCTTTCTGCTACTGCTGCATATTGAATCCACCAGGCAGTTTTTTTGAAGTGCACAAACAGTCGCCACTATTACCAACTGCTACACAAGTGTAGCAAGAGGAATCTCATCTGTGGTTTTCTCCTCTGTTCATTTCAGGTCTGTTCCCTCAGAGGAGAAGTCATTTGCGATCGGAATTCAGTTCTTACTTATGAGAGTATTAGGTAAGTAACACACTGAAGACACAATGTTATTCTATTGAACATTTGATACGTGTTGAAGTGAAGCATCTGAGGTGTGTTCAGGAAGGGACTCACTGATGTTCCTGATCTGCTGTCATATGACTACACTTTCAAATTTTCCATTTGAAACCATGTGGTAACAGACATGTGTTTGTGCCTGTGCCCCCCCCCGCCCCCCCAGCCTGGCTCCCAGCCCCTGCTCTCTTTGGGACGGCCATCGACACCTCGTGTCTCTGGTGGAAACGCGTGTGTGGGAAGAAGTTTAGTTGCGGTTACTACGACAACAACATCCTTAGAAACCGGTTGGTGCACGAATCACGCATCGTCATGGTCCCAGATTCAGTGTGTGGAAATGTCGCCACTAAAAGTGGGCCTCCCTTCTCTCCTGGCAGGTACCTGGGCCTACAGGTGGGCTATAAGGTCATGGGCATCATCCTGCTCATGATGCTGGGCTGGAAGGTGCAGCGGACGCAGGAGTACAGTCTGGAAAAGAAGCCCGAGGGACTGCTGTGATGCCGCCCAGGTCTCCTGTTGATCGAAGCTGCTTCAGTGGGCACGGACCACCGTGAGGACCCCAGTCTGTGTCGACCCAAGCCCCCTCCCTTCGGGGGTTGCTGTGTCTGCTCTTCATGGAGGGACTCTCCTGTGGTTTTTGGACACATTTCGACTTAAAACAGGACAGTTGCAACACGGCCAACAAGCAACAAGACTTCGACGATCCAAGTGAGGCGAAATATCGCATGTTCCGAAAAGGTAGAACTCTATCTCCAACGGGAACATATTGTGTAACTGATTAACTGTATAGCTTAATATTTAAGTTTATTCTTTATAGATGTTTGTCTCATATACAGAGACACTTTGTGATAACTACCATACTCACTTCATATATGAGCACATGTAGCGCTTTGATTGCAGTGCTAATTATTTTTTACTATTGAGTACACACACTGTTGCCTATAGACTGAATGTCAAGGACATGCAACTTGTGCTTTTCACTGGCCTGGTTTTGAGGTGACATGCATGTAATTGTAAGCATTACTGTATACTGGACAATATACAGTATCATTAATCAAGTGGGTGTCAAGTCCTCTGTTTTTCTGTCATTTTATGTTGTAGTTTGCTTTATGATTTGTGGCAAAGAGAAGAAGAGGAGGAAAGCAGTGCTGCACGACGGCCACTCCTGTCGGTACACATTACGTCAGGGATATCTTGTTACACGAACACACAGTGCACAGGAGAAACAATGAGATCAATAATAGGAATACACACACATTTTACATTTGAAAGTGTACCAGTGCTATGAAAAACACAGAGGACAGACGTACAATAACATACAGTTATTTACAGGGAAACAAGAAGCTCGTAAAATAAGTCTCATAAAATAGAAAACATAGTAATTGCTCAAAAAGTTCAGAAAAATGTAAAAAAGTCACCATAGTTTGCGTGAGGTAATCTGAATTTCAAAAGTTTTTGCACAAACTAGATAGTGTTCCATCAATAAGCTACATGAACGACTCTTTATTTGTGGTATTTAACACATTCAAACACGTAACTAGCCAGTGAATAAGCCCTACAAAGATTAAGAATCAACAACATCTGCACATTTGAAGATCAAATCATTTACAACATGTTTTGATCAAAACAGTTTTTATGACCTTTTGTCCTTTTAAAAAAATATGAAGAGAAATCAGCTTTTTTTCTTGGTGGTGAAAAAAAGTGTGGCATTTTTTCCAAATTTAAAAAAAATATTATACAAGAAAAAAAGGATTTGCAGAATTTTATTAATCAGCGTATATCACACCTTACCTTCATTTGTAATTCATCATTCGTCTATCACGATATCAGTTTATATAGTGTTGTGGCAATTTCTGTTAATTGACTTTAAACATCATTACTTTCCAACATCTGCGAGAAATGTATCCAACAGTTTCACTGACAATACTCCCTTTAAAAAGTTTTCTTGGAAGGAAAAACTGGGAGAAGAACTTAAGGCTCCACCGCCCCCCTCCTTTTTCCCCACCGACTTACATGACGTCATTTTATATCACGGCTGTCAGTGCAACGAATGGCACAGGTACGCATGCGCACTGGGTTTCTGTGGAGGGGGGGCAAAATCACCCCGAGCGTCACGGACCGGTGCAGCAGAGAGAGCGAAAGAGAGAGAGAGAGAGAGAGAGAGAGAGAGAGAGGCTGACGGGAAGCAGCACCACCGCCTTTCACCATCCAGCATCTCCTTCCAGCCAGCGCCGAACTCGGGTGGGAGCGAGCCCAAGTGTTAGTCAGCCTGCCCTCCGGTGTCCGCGGTTCCCCCCCTTCCCCCGGTTCTGCTTCTTCCTCCTCCTCGAAGATGTCCGTGTCCAGCGACTTTGGGAACCCTTTAAGAAAATTCAAACTCGTCTTTCTCGGGGAGCAGAGTGGTAAGAGAGCCGCTTCTTTCTGTTGTCTGAGAAGTTCGCCTCCTCTCGGCCGCGAGACCGAGTTGAACCCGCTGCACCTGCGGCCGGGCTGGCGGCAAGTTCACGGTGCGTTCAGGCGAGCTCGCCGCTGTCAGACGCCTGCTTTCGGGAGTTTATCGCGAGGAGGGCGGAGAAACCTGTCTCCGCTCGGTGAAATGCGTGCTTTCACTTTGACAGAGAGGGAGAGAGAGAGCGTGTGTGGGAGGGCAGGGCTTTATTTTAACCAAATTAGCAGCCCGGGGAGTGTTTGAACAATGGCCTGCGGTGTCTTAAGTTTGACAATGAAATTAGTGGGGCACCGGCGAGGCTTGCAGAGCCGCCTTGTGACGTCTTTAAGCCGGGTACGAGTTTGGAGCAAGCCGCTCCGGCTGGGTGGGCTCACACCGTCAGGTGGCTGGTAAATAGGAGGGTACGTGTGTGTGTGTGTGTGTGTGTGTGTGTGTGTGTGTGTGTGTGTGTGTCGGCCGTGATGCTGCCGCGGATGGCACAAGTTGGTAAATATTCCTGTGCGGAGACACACCCAGGCTGTCAGAGGCGATGAGATAACTTGTGTGGCTGCAGTCTCTGCCCTGGTATTGTTCCAGTCTGCTCGCTGAGCCTCTCCAAGTTTGTGTGGGCTTTTTTCTCCTCCTTCTTGTGTGTGCTCTGTTAATCATCATATTCAGCACCCCCCCCCCCCCCAAAAAAAAAGAAAGACACCCAGCAGAGCCAGATGTGACACCATGAGGAGGGAGATCTCGTGTGCTGGACAATGTGCTGTTCATATGAATTCACCCCCCCCCCTTCGCCCCCCTCTCTGCATCATCACTTGCCCACACCCTAGGAGAGAGGCTTCTCCCCTTTCGACAACAAGCTGGCGGTGAGCCGCCCGAATGCCCGTGCTGTGAATCCTCAGGTTTATGTTGTCGTCTGAACAGGGCCGCCCCGTTTATGGTTCAATTCATCCAGAGGTCGTGAGAAGCCAAATGAAGCACATTAGTCTTGGGTCAGTCCACCACAAGCTGGTATTGATCATCCAATACGATTGGGTAGGAGGGGGGGGGGTCTGACATTAAATTGAATAACGACTCATTTACTGCAGCGTGGCATGCATCAGATCTTGATAATGTCAAATTTATATTGCCTAATAGCCAACAACATGTTGAGCTTTCACAGGGCAACGCAATGAAGCAGCCTGACTGGTTCCCAACATAAGGCCCGGGACCCTGGTGTGGAGCCGCCGGCCTCGCAAGCGAGGCCAAGAGGCTTTGCCTGGCCCCAGAATAAGACCTGGAGATCCAGAATAAGACACTTGTGGAGGCACTTCTCTGAAGGGTCCAGTGGATTGACTGACTGTCGATACAGTGACTCTGATTGGTCGAAACTGAATGACAAAACCTCAGCGAGGTGTCAATCAGTCCTCAGTGAGCTGCCGCTTAACTCACTCCTTGTATTTTTTTAATCACAGATAAGATTTCTCATTTGGGATGTTTCTCAGTGGCCGTTTGTTGGCTTCAAGATGCTGCTCAGACTGTTTACATGGTTATTAATTCTCTCAGTTGATGTCCAGGAACTCCATGTTTCCCTTCACCACACAAATATGCTTGCTAGGATGACTTAATTAATTGTGTGTGTGCGTGTGTGTGTGTGTGTGTGTGTGTGTGTGTGTGTGTGTGTGTGTGTGTGTGTGTGTGTAAAAAGATGAATGGATGTTGGTCAGACCAACCAAACCAGATCTGTTTTCAGAAGGTTGCTTCTCTTTCACGCTAAAGTTTTTAGCATTTCTGTCACAAACTCTGTCGTGCTGCTTCCCAGTGTGACCTAATTTCCAGTTTTCAGTTTTGAACCTCAGCTTTAGAAACAAAACTCTTGACTGCAAAATGTTGCCAAGGATGTCCTTTCGTGGGAATAAAAGCATCAGCGGTCAGAACACGATGCTGGTGTCAAATTCCAAACAGTCCTTGCTGCACGGTGGCAGTCAGAGCGCTTGCAAAGTTGTGTGACTTCAGGGAGAGGGGGGCGCTTAATTCGGGTGAGGTTTTGTCTTGAGGGACGTGCACAGAATCAGTAGTGAACTACAAATGTTTCAAATGACTCCCATTGATTTCCACTGTATGAAGCATCTGTAAACTTATCTAGGAGTTCCCGTCAACAGTAAAGCTAATAGTTTGGAATCAGCTCAGCACATTTTGTGTAGGAACTGATTTAACGGCGGCGCTTGTTTTGCACTGAAAGTAAACAGGCCGTGCTCGGGACGGCTCCTCGGAGCTCTGTGAACTTGGACCGTGTTACTCGCTGCCATCTTTTCACACCCCTCTCATCCCTAAATGGAAGTAAATTAGCTGAAGTCCACATAAAAAGCAGCAACAGGAGCGCGCTGGTTGGCTTTTACCCGCAGGATATTTTATGATATTAAGTGGCATCAACAGGCCAGAGAGGATTCCGCTGCACAAACACAATATCTGGGTGAGCTATATGTATGTATGGCTGTATAGAACAATGGCCTGTTTGTCTTGCATAGTCCAGTTTTTCCTTGAGCTATATAAAGCTTCATTTGAAGCCTCAGTAAACATTATCGATTGATCGTTCAGATACTTTTGTCCTGCGCTGCTGCCGTTGGCTGATCCAGGGCCGGCAGCAGAAATGAAGAAGCTCGAGGTGGATGTGAAGGCAGTTGGAAACCGGGCATTTTGACTTTGCCGTGGGGGGAAGATGCTCCGTTTATCTGACTGTTCTCAAAGCGAAGCGGCAGGAAACGACAGCGAGAGCTGACAAATCAGGCGACGAATTACCGAAAGATCGTTTGAGGTCCAACAAACTCTTGTCTTCTTCTCGTCTGACATTCAGGCCTTCAGCTGGTCATCATCAGTTTGTCTCGCTCACCCCGTCTGCGCCACAACCCGCGAGCCCACCACGGGGGTCTTCGCTGCCAGCAGACGTGCTCGTCGTATAGGAGCAGAAATTAGTTGTAACTGACAATAGGCATGAATTATTGATGAGCAACATTTCTCATCAGTGAGTCATTTCTCATCATAAGCAACGTGAGCCACTTTGCAATTTAATTCGACACCGGCGCAGGTTTTTTTTTTTTTTTCTTGTACATTTTGTTAAAGCTCATCGCTCATTAGTAGCTGCTTCCTAAAAGATCCCATCGCAGGGCGTGTTCACTCGCTGGCAAATGCACTTTGATGGCGCGCGCCAGTGTTTCTCTCTCTCTCTGTTCTTACCTAATGCCTCACACTCCACAGAGCAGCGCCGTTTTCCGTATGGATCCCGCGATACGTCATAAAAACCAGCAGACTCTGCATTTTTCCCCTAATTTGCCGCTGACATCATCACAGGCGGACAATTAGAGTGGAACGATTCTGCTCATTGACTTTTCTTCCCCACACATCTCTCGACGAGAACGTCGTGACGCCGTGACGGGAGTGTGTGGAGGAACGTGAAGGAGGTGTCAAGAAAACGTCACTCAGAAAGACTGGACGCCGACACCAACGCAGGTGTGCGTCTGTGAGGTCAGAGTGTCACATATCGTCTCATGTGAAGCACATGAAGCCAGATACTGATCATATAACTTGAACTGCCGGTCTGTCTCGAGTTGTTCGCTCTTTGTTTTGTGACGTCTTTGGTAAAATGGCTCCGTTGTTGAGCCTGGCGCCCACCGGAGACCCTTGCAGGTGTCCGTGGTCTTGCCTCTGCAGTTCTGGAGGAGTGTGGGACAGAGAGGCGGGGGTTTATTTGTCAACCACAGAGACAGGAAGCAGTGGCATCGGCGTGCGTGTTTGATGGGGACGTCTCCAGCGGAACTGCGCCCCTCTCCGACGTGTCTTCGTATAATTGCAGCCGGTGCCCAGGCGGGCGTGAACGCTGTCAGCTCCGGCGCCATCATTTATTGATGCCCGCCGTCGGACTGAAGTGTGTCAGGCGCAGGAGCCGCTGGAGCAGTGACTCCCTGCTTCTCCCAGCTCCTGTGAGCACCGATGGCCCCTGATGGTGGAAGTGTCTGAAAGACGTGCCCGTAAAGGGGAAGACAGCGCGGCGTTGTTTTTCATCCGAGAGTCGTCTAACGTCACCGAGGAGGGAGGGGAGTGGGGGGGGGGGGCTTCACATGAGGTGGGTGGAAGCAGGCAGCATGCTAAATGAGCTGTCAGGAAGTCTCTCTCCTCCTTCGTACTTCTCTGGGTGCTTTCTGCACCCCCCCCCCCGCCCTACAAAGAGCGCCGGAGGAAGATTGTTCCCTGACAAAGCCGACGGCTTTCAGGCCATCAGCTGTTCCCAGGTCTGCGTGCCCACGCTCCTGGTGGAGAGCGGCGCCGCTGCCAACTGGAGCCTGGAAGCAATCAACCGGGTCATTGTTTGACCACCTCAGATTGCCGCTCTTGCATCCAGGCGTTGGTGTTTATCCATTGGCAAGGACCAAAACTGTAAGCCCCCCCCCGTAGAAGCTAATTGTTTGGAGGTAATGCCTGTTTGCATGCTTCATTTCTCCCCAGACAGATGGGAATACACTCGGTTGACGCAGCCGAGCGGCGGCGGCGCGAATCCGCTCACTGAATCAAAATGCCGTTCTCCCGTCTCTCGCTGCACCAGAGATCACCGTCACACGAACGAGCGGGGGCTTCAGAATACTGCTGAATCACCGGACCAATATGCCTCCGAGTGGGCTTCAGCCGGCCCTCTAATGCATCAATCAGGAAACAGGCTTCTCAGAGCAAATGCAACTCGGGGTGTTTGGCTCGCAGAGGCAGGGAGCCGCCGGTGCATTTCCTCAGCACAGGCTCTCAAACCACAAATGCAGCGCACACATGCTTAGTGCAGACACACACACACTGCGTTTTCTACTAAGACTGCACAATGACAAGCGGGAGGAAGTGCATCATTTCTGGAGCAACAGCAGACACGTGACCTCGGACAACTTTAATGTGGTTTTTTTTCGAGGCTCGATGCAGAAGTCGTTTCACTCTCTTCGTGCTGAGATTATCCGACGCACAGTTTGAAGGAGCAGACGAACACAATGGCAGAACGGGGCTGATAAACAGTGCGGGGAGGGATGCAAACCCAGCTGGCCTATTTGAAGACTTCCTCTTAAGTTGGTTGACACACTTAGTCCTGGAAGATGCTGCCTGCGAAGAATAAATGACTGAGCTGGAAGAAAGTTCAGAAACAAAGAGTTTATGCTCATTTCGTATATGCTCGTGTTTGAATATCGAAGGCTTTTGCCCCACTTAGTTCAGCATCTATGGAGCTGAATTCAAACCGGATTTGTAAAAACTGAGAGCTGCGTGAGACGATGAGCCGAGGTTGGAGGTGGAGCGTGTGCGGAGCCCTGCTGTGAGTCGAATGTAGTTTGCTAGTTGTATTCTGCTCATTACAAAGGTTTTCTTTGTAGTCTGCGTAGAGTCTTTGTGGACCTTTTGTGTCTTTGTTACACAGGTACTTCAATGGTCGTCTATTTCTGGTTGGTTTTACTATCAAAGAGCACAAAAGTGTCTGCAAGTCTTCTAGGAGGGGTTTTTTGCTTGATCTTTCAAGTTTACTGCAGCGGCACCAACGTCTCAGCGGAAACTTTGATAAAATACTTTCACGTGGTTTTATAAAGTCCTCTTCTTTCTAAACAGTCACTCCGGGCTGCGTCTGCGTCAGTCCATTGCTGCAAGTCTGTCAGAGGCTAAAATAGCGCGACAAGGAAGAGATGGAGAGACATGATCTTTTCAGGGTGTCCTCGTGTCTCTCTGTCGTTGATGCAACATCAAACGCCACTTTTGATTATCTGGCATATAAACCTTTCTGGATTTGAAAGGACCTGATCAGTTCCTGGGCCTCAGTGCTTGCCGGTCCATCGGGTTTGCTCCGTTTTTGTAAATGTAGGGAGATTCTCTCGTCACAGGTGCTGGAGCTATGTAGCACTCGGTGAGGGGGCGGGGCAAACTCGTGACTTGCTGCACAATAATGGGGAAAAAAAACATGCGAGACTGTTGAAATCATGAAACGACTCGCAGTAAAGATCCAAGTACTTCTATGTGTGACGGTCTTGTCTTCATGCTTTGAACTTTGCAGCTTCAACAGACGAGCTGCTTGCTCTTGCCATGCGTTACCTCCACACCAAGCAGCTAAACCATCATTTCAGAGCCTTAATTGACAACAGTCTCTCATAACTTGGAGGTTCTTTGCACGTACACACTTCATCTGCAGCTTATTTAAAGTCGCCTATAGCTGAACACACACCCCCTTAAATGCAAACGCACATATTAATTGTTGACCGGTTCAAGACGAACACTCTGAGAGGCTAATCCTGCACTCGAGCTCTCTGAAGCAGCACTGGAGGACACAAATAGATGATGGAGGTTCCTCTCCACGGTGGCGCGTTCCTCCACCGCTTCACATCAAACACAATTAAAACTGAGATTTGAACCAAACTCCAACCAGGTGGACCCGCTGCCGAGACTCCCCCACAAAAGCACCAGCAGTCCCGTGCGCGCTACTTTATTGCACCTACTGCGGTGGTCTTTTCACCAGCTAACAACTCCCTGAAGCTCATCAAATGAATGACTGACTCTAATGGACACAGAGAGAGAGAGAAAAAAAAAACAGTCTTCCATCCTGCGCGCCAATTTGTGGTTGGCTGCGGCGTCAGAGACATTTGTCACAACCTGCGTTTGTTCCTTTCAGAAGTCATCCGCCTTCGCCGCGCTCCGACTTCAATCAAAGCACATCAGAGCGTGTTTGGAAACAGTTGGAGAGACGCTTTTGGGGGGAAAAAAAGGGATTTCAGCCCGCTCAGTCGGCACGCTTCAGTGCTAACAGAGCTATTTCACCACAGTTGTATCAATTAGAGCAAATCCTGTGCTGAGGTTGGAGGACAACAAATAGGAGTGCCGGTGAGGTGGAACAGTGGAGGGAATGAATCAGGCCCTGATGGTTTAGTTTTTAAGCTCGGTTAAAACTCAAACTCAGACTTGTTAGCATTTCGAATTTCGAATCAAGCAATCTTGCCTAGAAAACGCCGGTTAATCCACGTGAGCGTCTTTCGCTGAGGTGAGTGAGCGAGGATAACGTGTTGCTTCAGCCAGGAGGCGCGTTTCACCAGGGTTGCGAAAGAAAAACTCTGGAAATTGCAGATTTTTGATCGTTAAAGTAGGTGTGGAGAAACTCCTCGGTGATGTAAGTGTCGGGTGGGAGGTTGAACTTGCGACACAGCACAGGGTGAGGCGAGTCCCGACTGGCGATCCAGGTCCAGCGATTGTGGGATCTTTACCGCTTGAATCTGTTCCTGGGAAGAGGTTCGGACTAAGAAATGCTCCCCTTAAACTTGATGTATTAACCGTCCGCCTGTCTCAGCCCCGCCAGCCGACAGGAGCTGAACCCACGAGCGGGACTGAACCCATTGCACCGTAAATAATGTGGCGACGCCTCCAGCGAGTAGGATTTGGTGGATATGAGACGAAGGGCTGTCTCAGTATTGACTTTCAGATCGAGTCCAGCCGCAGCGCCGTTTTTTTTTTTTTCTTTTATTTGTCGGCGCATCCGACAATCTGCCTGTGGCTGAAGATAAGCGCTCACCCCCTGCACTCGATGGCGTCTTCCCAGCAAGGCCCCCTCTGCTCCGTTATGGAGTCGAGGAGAGCGTCCGTCTGACAGCTCTGATCTGCCATCGATCAGCTCGGCTTCCCTTTGGGGGGGGGGGCTGAGCTGGGGCTGTTTGTGTGGTGGCATCAGGGCGGGAACAGAAGCACTGAGGCTCCTTCACACAGATGTGACCTGTTGTTGTCTCACATGCATTTCTGAATGCATGCGTCTCGTGTGTTTACTTCACTGACACTCGGTTTTGTCCAAACACAAAAGTCCACAGTTGCTGTCTTTTTGCCTCATTTAAGTGGGTTTTCTGTCAGAAGAATCTCACTTGAGTTTTTTCAGACAAATGTAAGGAACCCAAGTCATAAAATGAGCCTTGGCTCAGTTTTTCTACTTTCAAAATAAAAGGCTTTTAGGAAAAATACCCCTTGAGTGTACCCTGTAATAATAACACGAAATAAACATTAACCTGCCTTGATGATTTGTTTCTTTTTTGGGGGGATATTTCGCTAATGTAGGACTTTGGTTCCCTTTCTGTGTCTGCTCTGTGATTGGATAATGTGGCAACCTGAGTGAGCCCAGCAACACAACAGGCTCTTGTTCAGCTTTTTGAAATAGTTCCTGTCTTAGAATTTGGTACCCTTCATTGTTGTGGCTGCGCGGGAACTGTTTTGCTCCTTTGCGGCCAGAAATTAAAGTCAGGCTGAAGGTTCCGACATATACAGTTAATGTGCAGCATTTAATGTAGAATTTGAACGAAGGGCCGCTCGGGCCGCTCTGTTGGAGCACTTCTGATGTTGCTGTGTCCATCTGAACCAGCAGAAGTCAGGCTGCACCCGCTGAGCACCGTGTTTGCGCTCCGTTCAGAGACGTGAGTTCACCGTGACATCCCGCGACTTATTAAGAGGTGCTTTGAGCCCTGCAGGAACTGGTTCGCCGCCAAAGGAGTAGCGGGCGAGGCAGCGGGCGCTCCGTGTACGCACTGTATGCTGCACAGCTGAGTGGGCGTGCCGTGTTCCTTCAGCGGCCCGTGGGAGAGCAACAGCCTCACGTCTACACTCGGCCCAGAATGCAACAAATCTCGTCTGCTGCCAGCGCGGCGATGCCGGGGAGCCGTCGGATTCGGTTCCGCCTGCCTGCGTGTCGGGGAAAGGAACATCTGACGACGCCGTTTGCACCGAGAGCGGGAATGAAAGCGGCGAGGGCGGCGCCTCGCAGATGGAGCTTCCTCACCCACTTTTGTTTCAAAGATCAACTTTAACAAGATTTAGGGGAACTTTCCAAAACGTTTCACATCGTTCAGCGCGACGGAGACGTCGTCGAGGCGGTTCTCACCAAATTGTGTGTCTTAGAAATAGATGGGGGGGGGGACTGGCTTAATACGAGTCCTTCGGAGGGAGACAGAGACGGAATCCCATTTAAGCCTAATCTCAGTTGCTCAAACAGAACCGCTCGGTGAATGAAATCCCCCCCGCTGTGGAGGAAGGCTGTCATTTACTCAGCGTGCTGTGTGACACTTCGCCGAGTTCAGCAGGTCCCTTCATGCCCCCCCCCCCCACTCTGCTTTCAGCTGTGCCCCACACGAGCCCTCATCACGGGGCTCCTGTTGCCTGAATGCAGCCGCAGAAAGCTCAGTGAACTGCACAGGTCCCAAATACTCTTTTGTCGGTCTTGAAAAACCGACGCTGCTTCCATCCTCCACCCAGCTGGGTTTGCACCCCCACCCCCACCCCCACCCCCTCTGGTTTTACCACGGGCTCTCAGCGGGCATGAGGTGAGGAGAGAAGCCAGCACATTCTTGGCCCCTCTAACCTTCTCAAGCGTCGTCCAAGCCATTCTCATGTGAGCTGAGGGGCACGCCGTCTTTGGCCAACCTGGGAGGTCGGGAGGGGGGGCTCGTCCCAGTTGGCGCTCGTCCATACACATCTGGCAGGACTGGAGCTGGAGGCGTCGTGGAATCCTGATCAGGATTAGCAGCTCTGCTCCGAGGTCCTCCTGGACGGCTCAAGTAGTCGGCCCGCCAGGAAACGTGGGGTCCAGTATTGCTCACCCTCCTGGATTTACTGATGGGTACACCAGCACTTCAACACTCCGCCACCAATGGTTCGAGTCCATAGATGACATACTTGACTGGTAGTGCTAAAAGTACCGCATCATCCTTAAAAAGCACTAATACCAGTCATTGATTTTCATATATTTTTCGGCCTTTTTGATCACCTATTCAACTTGACTGTACTCAGAGATCCTTTAGGTCAAAGTACCAGGTACTTTTTCTTTTCATAGTTACTCACCCGGGGATACAAAAGAGCTGAACGTGTGGCTGAAGAGCACTAAAGGCCACAGCATGGTGGTGGGGGAAAAAAAACGCCATCATCTCGTCAGAAGCAGAGTCACGCCATCAGCCCGCTGTGTTTGTTCAAGTGCTCGTCCTCGCTGATGTCTCTTGAGACTGCTGGCATAACCAAGAGCATTTCAGATCACCGTGGCGATCAGAGATGCAGGACGCGGGCCCCGTCGGACACGGGGCGGGGGCGTGGCTTATCTGGGGAATCTGCTGTCTCACTGCGTTGCCCGGAGCATTAAGGAGAAGCAGTGCCTGTCGGGATTTATAGAGCGGAGGTTCGCCGAGCATTCATCACTCCGGTTTAACATAGCAGGGAGGCTTTTATCTAACTCGGTGGGCGAAGGAATGAATCACTGGCAGACGACCGGTCGAGGAACAGGTGGCGGAGCCGCCGTGAGGCCGCAGCCGTGCGGGACCAGCGACGCTTCAAAAACGCCCGCTCTTCCATGGCCACAGATTCAGGGAGGGCCTATTCTTAGAAACATCCCGGCTCCTTCCTCCTCTTTAACCGGATACTGAGTATTTCTGTCATTCCCTCCATGTAGCCCGTCTTATCCCACTGCGACGGAGAACAAAGTATCTCCAGGCAGTGTTTTTTTTTTCCCCCCCTTTTCTTTCCAATCTTTCTCTCTCATTCGTTTTCCCTCCCCGAATCCCAAATAACTCTTTGCAGGATTGATGCGTTTTCCTCCCACGCGCTCTCGCGGCTACGGGGAGAGTTTAGCCTCGGAGCCGCGGCGCTGCTCCCTGTCAAACACAATCGGGGCCGCTGCTGCTTTTGTTTCCTGTCGCGGATCAAAGCTCTCCAGGTAAACAGGCCGAGCACGGCCTCCAGTCAGCCAGCTCTTCGCTGGGTTGATAACCGAGTGTCAAAATAAGATTTTGGGTTGCCGTTGCTCATTGAAGCCATCCTGTTTGACTGTGGTCTTGTATGTTGAACCCTGAGCGTTCACCACTTTACCACTTCTTGAACTCCGCTTGGAGCTCAAGCTTAGCAGGTGTCGTCCTGCAGTGCTGGGCGGAGCGCCCTCTGTCTTCTTTCTTGTGAATAAACCCCTCATTGTGTTGATATTTCCTCAAATCACAGTCTTGTTTGAACCCGCGACATCCTATCCGACTGCTTTTGTTTCGCGCAACGACAACAGGCCGGAGATCGCTTCGCTTGCCTCGTGCGGTGCACGCGAGCAGAACGCCGGGGTCGGGCGCGTCGACCCCCGCCCGCTTCCTCCCGAGCGCTATTTATCGGCTCTGGCCGTTCGCCAGGGTCAAATAACGGAACTGGTAGACTCCGGCGGGATACCCGCGCTGCCCTGTTTCTATTAGCCTGCGGAACCCGGAGACATAATAGCTGCTGGCCGAGCCCGTTTTCAAACCTGTCTGCTGCCATCGCGGGACACAAGCACATAGCTTCATGCAGCTTGTGTGTGTGTCAGCACATCGGGGAGGTCCATTTATTCCTCTGATTTACACTCTCTCCTCGGTCCAAACAGGGCGAAGCTCCGCCCTGCTGCTGTATCGAAACTGCTCACAAAGCTGAAGGCCGACTCATTTACCGATGCTGGTTTGAATGAGCTTATTTACGAATCAATGAGGCAGAATTTATACCACTGATCGATTGATTCGAATTCTTAGAAGGCCAGGGAAGTGCATTTATACGATTGTAGTCACATGTATTGATTAAAACCAAGTGTTGCAACATGAAATTACTGCACTGCCATTATTTTGTAAATGGAAAAAATGGACCTTTGACATGTTTGTGCGGTAAAATGTAGGTTGTATTTTGGTACACAAAAATTTTAGCATCCTGTGACACTTTTTGACCTTTGTCACAATTAGGAACAGCAAAGTATGCATGTTTTTCAACAGTGAGGTCAGTTCAATGACCGGTATTCCACAGTCGTTCCAGTATGACTTTGAGGAAGATGCTCTATAATATTGATGCTGGTCCTTGAAAGAATTCATCAGTTTTCCAAGTCCGAGAACCTGTCCTACGCTGCACCGTGTCGGGGTCAAAGGTCAAGTAGAACAAGTAGAAGTACCGTGGGAGTATTTGCACCCCTCGAGGTCTCACCGCAAGCCTAGCAAAAGTGTGTCGTTGAAACAGGTGGCAGGAAGTTGGCCCCTCCCCCACCAAAACACCAGCTCGGTAACACACGCCGCATCGTGTTTTTAGTCTGGGAACTCGTTCTGAAGGCGCCCACTGCGTTCAGCCTCCGATCAGATCGCGTCAGGTTGCTGCAACTTAATTAGTGGCGTTCAACCGATAAATTGACCTGTTCTCTGCCTGCTGGAAAATGTCAGCGCTCTTATTTTTTTTTCTCCTTCACAGCAGGGATGATAAGCGACTGGTCCACAAGATTGTGTTCTAATTTAAACCGTGTGGTAACTTTATCCCCCATGTACTCTTGGAGTTCGCTCATTTCTTTTCCTTTGTCCTTCCTGGAAACAAACTGATCTGGGCCCAGCGCAGACTGTAATGCGGCTCCTCGTGCGCGACTTCCAACACCGGGACCGAGGCTGGCTCCACCTAATGTAGTCCGTGGAGGTTACCCAGCTCACGTCTTGGAGGCTGGAAACGAAGGCAACGGCCCGCTTCTGCTGTTTTCATTCCCCCGCCGCCTCCAGCCGCCCCGTCCGCCTTTGGAGAATGAAACCTAATTTAAACATTAAAACGTCATGTCGCTCCGTCCAACGCCCGGCGGCCTCCCGCGGCAGACGTATGACTTCTGTCTCCTTTCCCGAGGCAATCGCAAACACCACAAGAGCCGTATATCTCTGGAGAGGGCGTCGCACCTTTGGCTGACGTGTCGCCTGCATTTTCGAGTTTTTGCGCGCGCTGCTTTTAGTCACGTCGAAGGCCTCATTAGGCTGCACGAGAGGCGCGGCAGCTTCAGGAGTGCTTTATGTGTGCAGGGGAGAGTCGGCCTTTGTTGGGTTTAAAAGCATATTGATGTATTATTCAGAGGGTCGGGTAAGTGGATGTGTCCTGGAAGGAGTTCCTATTGCATATCCTCTCCTACAGGTGCAGCCCATGTGACACCCACTGAAAGAAAACAATCAATACTTCAAGAATTCCTGTTTTTCAACGCTCTAACTGTAGAAAACCTGCGGTCTGGCACATAGTGCTGCTGCTGCTGCTGCTGTTGCCGGAGTGCAGCATCTGAGTGGCCTGAATTAGTAGGGCGGATAAGATGAAGTGGAACAGATCCCCAACAGTTCCTCAGAACTGTGTCTTTCACCACGGTGACGCCTCTTGAAGCTGAATGCTGATGTTTGCGATTTAACGCGTCGCCATTTGCGCCGACAAAAACGATTGTGACGTTGGCTGATAGCTTTGTCATTAGTGAATCATTAGGAGGTCTCTCATCTTAAACGGACAAGGAAGGAAATGCTGACTTCATCATGGTGCTTTTAGGGAACTAATTGGGTTGAGCTGAGCTGAGCCTCGGGTCCTCATTTAAATGATTTAATCGCAATTAGCGTGCAAGTTGTTGACGTGTCTCATTAAGAAAAAATCTTGACCAGCTTTTACGTTTGTCATCAGTGATGGTGAACTTTACTCTTCAACCTCATTTGATCCTTAACACGTCTGAACTCTGTTTTATCCATTACGCCTCATCCTTTGACTGTGTTTGTAGCTCAGCTAATTTGATCGCTGCTTTGTAATGCTGGACCTGGATCATTGACCAGCAAAGACTCCGATTGTTGCCAGTTGGCCCTTCACTGAGTAACCTGTCTCCGTTCCCGTGTTCTCTTGCTCTCCTGCTAATGTTTGATGGTGACGATGACGATGATGATGATGATGATGATGATGATGATGATGATGATGATGATGTTGATGATGATGATGATGATGATGATGATGATGATGATGAAAGCTGCCATGCAGCCATGCTTGCGAGTCTGCCTTTTTGTGAGAGAGCAGCCAGCAGTCGCTCTCTGAGGTCAGAGGTCACTGATGTCTTGTAATAACAGTCAGTCTGCCAGTATAACTATAAAGGTGTGGACCCAACCTTCCAATCAAGTCATAAAGACTTATCACACACACACACACACACACACACACGCACACACACACACACACACACACACACACACACACACACACACACACA